>JXSR01S006305.1:38485-56987 GCA_000969725.1 Ophiothrix spiculata
GCAACTTCCGGTTTCAGTACCGGAATATACTGACGGACAGATTTTTCGTATTTCATTTTTTCACAAACAAACTAAAGCATTAAATGCTGACAAAAAATGACTGAAATAAGTTTGTAGTTCTAAGTAAACTAAATAATTCATACATAAGAAGTTGAAAAAATAATGTTACTTTACAAAGGTTGATTTTTATTTCCATTTACCTTTATGGTTTCGCCATTTTCTATATTTTATAAGGCAAAATTATATGAATAAATACTGCCAAAATCTAGATGGTGCAACATTAATAATCATTCTTAGTCAAGAGAGAACATTAGATCTGTTTTCAATTCAGGCCCTTAATGTTGCACTGAGTGGATTCTGAGAATATGGCCTCTCTTTAAAATACATGTCGGTTCGTTTATTTTCGCCTTGACTGCACATTGGTTCACAGTGTGAATTCCTATCAATTCGGCCCATGCCGTAAAGATCGTGTTCAAAAGCTGTAATCATGGTAATTATATTCTCCAAGTGTGACACCTATATTCTAATGCAGACTTGTTGAAATGATTTTTAAATCATAGGTTCAATAGCCTCAGCTGTAAAGCCATTTCCACATCATTTTACAAAGGGGTGCGAGCAAAATAAATTCAGAACTAATGATGGGCTTGAATTCAATCATATGGCTCATAATTAATGGCCGAGGTGTGATATTATGATCTCAAAAATGCAACATCATGTAATAAAATCTGGACCCTTCTTGACAAGATCTTAGATAATACATCACTGTGAGTTACAGTAGATAATGCGAGTAACCCGTATCATCACTGTTATGCCCGGGGTTATGACTATACCTTTAAAATCACCAAGTCTTAGTTCTACAATTGTTAGAAAAAGCTGTATTGAAACTCTGACCAAGACTGAAAATACCATAGATGACAATTTCTTGCTCTGATAATATGATACTGAATAAAATCATGATACAATGGATATAACAGCAAGGTGCAGTTGATATTCAGCCCATACACATTGAAGACTTGAAAGTTCAAGTTCCTCATTGGGCCCGGTTACAGGCCGCTAGACAAATATTTGGCAAATTAGCAAGTCTAGAGAAATATTGGGAGAAGTTACAGGGGCAGTGTAGGCAGTTTGAAAAAGAAAGGATGACAAAGGTGAAAAGATGACAAAACTAAAATGGAGGAAAGAGAAAGCAACATATGACAAAAACAAAAGCAAAAGTAGATAAAGTGAAAAAATTGAAGAGATTAAGAAAAGGAAAAAGACAAATATTGGACAAGCAAAGCTTTTCAACCCCAGTATACATTTAATGGTGGTCAAGTTTGTTTTCAATAATTTTATATAGATAAAAATTATGTTTAAGAAAACTTGAAAACTTAAAGTCCTTTAGACCATTATAATTTGTTAATTATCAACTAGGAGTCGGTAGCTTTTCATGAATATTCTATTTATTATAATTCTTGAGACAAGAGAAAGGGGATTCATAAGCCGAGTCTAAAATTTGCTAAAAAATCCTGCAGTGGCAACAAATTTTTATCTGCAACTAAACAATAAAATACATTGTACGTTCTGTAATTATTAGCTTGCTAGAATCAGTACTAAACATACTTACTGATTCCCCAGAGTTGATGCGTTCTAGTGCTTTCGACAACTACAATGATTACAATTCACTTGAATAAAGGGTTACAAGAAGAGCTTGAAATGAAGACTTTTAACAGCTCCTTTACATTTAGTGCAGTGCATGTAGAGTGATAAACTATACTAATAAATCTACAGCAGGATTTATAACTCAGATTGGTGAGGAACGATATTTGTCACATGTGTGTGAATTTGTTTCTTATTTTTGAAAATGAAAACAAAATTGCTCATTTTACAATCAAATTGAGAACCTTTAAAAAATGGTAACTTTTGGTGCAAAATGGAATAACATTTGGTAGCTTTTAGTGCAGGATGGTATCTTTTTCTTTTAAAAAATGAAATCCGGCCTATTTGAGCAATTAGGACCCAAGCACGTTTTGTTTCAATTATACAAGCGCATTTTGTTTCAAATACGAGCGCGTATTGTTTCGAATTCGAGCGTGTTTTGTTTCAAAAACCCGAAAAACACCTCCCTTCCGCCTCACATTTTAAACCTTTGGACGAGAAACAACTCATTTTTTTATGTGACCCTATACCAATCTGTACCATATTTTATCCTATGTTATGCCAATTTCTATATTTTGTAAGGCTTGATGCCAACAAATAATACAAAACGACGGGTTCAATGAGCTTGTAGCTACGAAATGGAAATGGACTGGCCATTTTCATTTCCCTATCACATGATTTCATTCCAATATCAATTAGACTGGAAATGTTGCAGTCAGATTTCATCCATCACCTGCAATCTCATAATATGATTACAAAGGGCACATTAAATTTATTGAATAACTTGACATTCACAGGATGCATGGGCCATTTCCTTATCTCATGATTTCATTTTGATTTCAGTCCTTAGATAGATAATGTTTGCCTCATTCACCATGAGATTAAATCGGACCAACATCACATGAAATCAATTCAATTGCAAAAGTGCTAAGCGGGTGGTTCATTCCCTTAAAATGGCAAAAATTAATTTGGCTATCTATGGGCTTAACCCTTGTAACCCGGGGGGGTACTCGAAAAAATTTTGGTAGGTATGTGAGATCCGCGATATCGAACATAGGGTCTTGCAGAACGGATTTTGTTCAAAAAGAGGGTCTATAGAACTGATTTTTTCCTGAATTGAGGTCTCAGGAACTGCTTTTTCCCCATAAAAATAGGACTATTTGAGCTCAAAATCGCTCAAAATTAGCTTGAAAACATGATAAAATACATTTTTGAATCATTTTCTTTGAAAATTGGGTCTTCGGAACTAGGGTAATCTTGAAAAGAGCATCTTGGGGAGCGGAAGAGGAGGCTTGAAAAGGGGGTCTCGAGGGCGGCACATACCCGTACCTTCCGTCAATGTAAGTACCTCCCCCCCCCCCCCGGGCCTTGTAATACGGAGAGATTTTCACAAACATATATACAGTTTTTTATAGCGAGTCCCCTGACCCCGTATTCCATTGATACCAAATTCAAAGTAATCCGTGAATGTATGACATCAATATGACGCCACAATTACCTGAATGTGAAAAATCTACATTTTTACGGAAAATATAGGCAAAAATCAAAATTTTCTAAAAAAATGTAGGAATATCCAATTTTCATGTGTTTCTTTTTTTGCTAAAAAATTACTAGTTTTACACAAATACCAAGTTTGAAAAGGATATCTGCTATATAAATGACCAGGGAGTTACATCCCCCGACCTCCAATCTTTGAATGGACACTGTACCCCCCCCCCCAAAAAAAAAAGTGGCAGGGTCAAAAATTGATCGCTACAATAAGCGCAAAGGATGAACTTACAGGTAAACCAAGTCGCCTCGCGCTGTGCGCAAGGAGTTTTTAGCAGCAGAAAAAATTTGGTAATAGGGTTAACCTTATTTTGACAATATTGTGCGACTTGACCCAATTTAGCATTAACCTCTTCAGTTTAATTTCAACCAAATCACCTCAAGTACATGTTCTTATCAAATCAATTCCATTTATGTAAGACTTATTTGTTTAATGTCTGGTGTCAGTGCCACTATAATAACCATATTTGAATTTGGTTTATTGGGAATTACAAATCATATTTATTTTATTAATAGAGAAAGGAGTAATCAAATTAAACTCAGCTTGATAAATAAATATTGAAATTTTGCTATGTCATGAGTATTATTCGAATTGTTATACAGAGTAGCATTTTATCTGTACTTTGTGTGGAATCATATTTGATTTTCAGTAATAGGTGATGTAATAGATGATGTTTTTCTAAATCAAAGTTTTCAAAAAAAATGGAGAGGACTTTAAATTTTTACTGGATTTCCTAGATCGAGGTTGACTATTTCCCCCTCTCTAATTGATACTAACCACCCCACCCCAACCCCAATCATGAGATTTGGGTTAAAATTCTATCTCATCATAGGTCTGTGCTTATTTAAAGGGGCAATTCATGATTCATTCACCCTATCGAAATTTATTTTTTTAGCTATTAAAAATCATTGACTGGTATTATGTTACAAACCCCAAATATTCTTTCAAATGTGCTTCTGTTTTTGAGAAAAGTGAGAAAATTTGTCATAAATCTTTAATTGACAGTAATTATAACACAGTAGCCTATGGGGATTTTTAAAATGCTGACAAGCTCTTAATTTGAAAATGAATGGTCAGAATCAAGTAAACATCTCTGCATACATTTTAATATGTTGGTGTCTCTTTTTTATTTTAACTAAAAAAGAGGTGAGGCTTTCGTCACATCAGAATTGTGAATTTGTACCTTTAAAGTACAGGTATATTCATTTTAGAGATATGAGAAATTTGTCAAATTATGGTATCTAATCTTACACATTATAGGCTAGAATCATGAATTTGTACCTTTAAAGTACCGGTATATTCATTTTAGAGATAAGTGAAATTTTGTCGAATTGTTGTAATCTTATATCTAAAAGTTACACATTATAGGCTACAGTGATGAACAAAATTGCTCATAAAATCAAAATGGCTGGACCGATTTGGAATCACTATTGATCTATCAATTTTCATATAAAAATGAACTGTAATTTTTGAAAAGTAGGACCATTCTACCTTAACACTAGGTGCAAATCGTGATGCTTTACCATGACCTGGTATCAGAAATATAGGCCTGGTCTTCCTGTGGATAGATACCTGTCTTCCTGTTTTGGTGTCTATTGCGATCTAAACAAAAACAAAAGCTTTGCACTATTCAGACATGCTCTTTGCTTAGCCGTATTTATACTTTTTTGTGAGTGACCATATATTGTGCCACATGTTTTCAGCAAGCATCCACTAATTATTCAATATCTATTCTAATTTACAAATACAATGCATATTTGGGGAGGAGAAAAATATATTTTATATGATCAATGGGGATCACATAAATAATAACGAAATATATGGAGTAGTTATCGATTTCCCATCATCAAGCCTGCGTTATCGTTAGAAAATACATTGGAAGCCGTTGGAAATGTTTAAGGTGTCTCGTCCACGCGCCGTTCACGTGTACCAGTACGCGCTAGTTTCCGAGTTGGTAAGTGCCGCAATACGCATGCGCTTATACTCTGAGTAGTGTTTTGTAACTAAAAATTGCCATATTTTAATATTTTTCTGGAAAATTAGTTCGGTGACCCCAATTTTTATTGTTTTATTTGAAAGAACATACCGTATCCACTCGTCCAATTCAACTACTCATTTTTGGAATTTAGATAACGTTACAGTTGAGCGCTTTCATACTAGCATGCCAAAAATTGTTAAAATAATTTAAATGAAGTGTCGGTCATAGAGTATGACTATTTGTCAAACTTTTGGAAATGGGGATATTGTTAATTTAAGGAGATTGTCAGATGGAAAATAGTTGAATTAGACGAGTGAATAGGGTACTTGTGCGCAACTTTTGTGAACAAGTTAACAAAAATTGTCAGGCTGATTTTTAAAATCATCACTAAGTAATGTCACTTTTGCCTCATTTCCCACAGACCACCGTACTAATTTTTCCAAAAAAACCTCCAAAAATGTTGTTTTAAAACCGACTCGCAAGTAAAATTGAGTCCTGTGACCCTCAATTTGTATTTTAAAAATCGGTTCTAAATCGATAAAATAACATTCATGCCGATTTTTACTAGAAATTTTCGGGCAAATCTATCATGGACCAGACACCTTAAATAGCAAATACTTGTTGCAAGATATATACCAATGCCCATGAAAAAGTAAAAAACGACCCTTAAAGCAATATTATAAGATTTGGTAAAAGAGGATGTAATCTTTTCAAGCTCTTGCCTTTTATTACATCTCCTCCATCATGTCTTGTTATAAAATTGTAAGTGTATCTTTTTTAGTTTAGTTGTTTGTATATTTGGATATATATTTTATTGTGTTTTATAAGATGGGAATAAATATCAATATGGATGTATATTTGATTGTATTTTATAAGATAGGAATAAATATCAATATGAATACGAGGTGTCAAATTCTTTTTTATATTTAAAATGTTAATAATTAGTTATTGGGATAGTTTATCCTTTAGCAGGGACAAAAATGGTTCGTTCCCTAAATATTTAGAGGAAAAATAATTATTTTTCATAGAACTTAATTCTGAATTTCAGGACTCAAAATAATTGGAGACTTAGTGTAAGACATCAAATCTGCTAGCAAGCTTGTCTGGTAGCATTCACACCCCCTGGGCATCTTTTTGGCTTCTTATTGCTTCAATGCTTTTTTTCTCTTTTCCACAGGCACACAAATATATTTTTTCATAAAATAAATAAATATCACAATTATCAAAGATCATTAAAAAATTACGAGCAAGCAAGCAAGCAGCACATATAAGTCATAACTACATGTAAAATAATATACACTCACAAGAACAGGAGAGACTTTTAGTCCGGCAGAGAAATGGGATTTTTTGGCCTGACGTGGAAGTAAAATATATAGTATTGCTTTTGACTGATTTTGGTAGCTAAAAGTGTTTATTTTCAGAATCTGCCGGGTGACAAAATGTCACCCCTTGGGATTTTAAGAAATCCAAGATGGCGTCCAAAATGGCCGCCATTTTCTATTTTCAGTCATAACTTCCTTCAAATTTACCCTATGATTAAGATTTTAGTGTCAATGTTTATGTTTTTGGTGTCTAGGAATTTAACCAAATCAACAAAATTAATGTCAAAGCATTAGTTCTAGCTAAAACCAAGATGGCGTCCAAAATGGCCGCCATTTCCTATTTTCAGCTATAACTTCCTTCAAATTTACCCCATGGATTAAGATTCTGGTGTTAATTTATATGTTTTTGGTGGCTACCAATTCAACTAAATTAATAAATTTAATGTCAAAGGATTAATTTTAGCTAAAATCAAGATGGTGTCCATAGATCCTATCCTATATCAGCCAAATTTTCAGTCTATTTCAGTCCAAAATGGCCGCCATTCTATGTTTACAGCCATAACTTCCTTCAAATTCTATGATTAAAATTTCTTGATTGTCTTAATGTCAGAGTAATAAATCTATCAAAATCCAAGATATGGCATCCAAAATGGCCGACAATTCCTATTTTTAGTCGTAATTTTTTTTCAAAATTATCCAAATATTAAATTATTGGTGTCAAATTAAATGTTTTTGAAGTCTAGGAATTCATCTTAGTCATTTAAAGATCAAGTTGTATATCCAGCTAAATAGCCAAAATGGTTTCCATTAAATAGCAATAATTTCATATATTCAATTGTCATTAGACATCAACGTTGTAGTAGTAAGCCAAAGTTTTAAATCCGGTTTTATCCCCGTCACGGGGGTGGCCAGATTCACCTCACACTTGCGGCAACCGTCTTCACTCCCTCCCTCCACCTCACCAGATTCAATGCATCATCCCTCCCCAACCCAACTCTTTGTCTCTTCATCCACCTGCATCCTCCAAGTCTTCCTTGGTCCCCCTCTCCTCCTCGAACCATCCACCACAAAATCAAGGGCCCTTCTAAGAACATGCCCTTCATCCTTCCTCAGCACATGTCCATACCAACGCACATTATTGGCCTTCGCCAAACTGTCCACGGCTTCTTCCACACCCAACATCTGCATCAATTCCTCGGGTCTTCTTCCTATCCCTCACCTTCACATCACACATCGATCTCATCATCGCTCTCTCCGCCCTCCTCAAAATTCCCATCTCATTTTCGCCCAGACACCACATCTCGCTGCCATACAGCATCACCGATCTCACACAGCTCTTATACACCATTCCTTTAATCTTCAAAGGAAATATTTTCCCAAGTAACATCTCCCCACATTCCCTAAACTTCACCTACCCATACCTCACTCTGGCTGTCACAGCAGCCTCGCATCCTCCGCCGGCGCCCCCACTAACCTTATCCCCAAGTACGTAAACTCCTTTACCGTTTCCACCTCATCACACAACTTTTCCTCCTCTTCCCCTGACCCTCCATCTCCTTTCTTGCATCGTCCGCACACAAAATCCCTTGCAAAACTTGGAGTCACTCTCTTCATCTTTGTACATCTCCCATGGATCCATTTCCTACAATTGTCACACCACATAGAGTTTGCCTTCACGTCTTTCCACATATGCCGCATGGATCTATTTTGCTCATTGACATCACTCCCTCCGTCCCGCTCACAAGTACTTTCCCATATTTACCTTCAGACCTTTACTCTCAAAGGCCTTCTTCCATTTCCAGAACTTCTCCCTCAATCCCTCCATCGTATCACTCATTAAGACCAGATCATCATGCATGCAGAATCTCGTACATCAAACCATCTTTGGCACTCTCCGTGACCACATCAATTACAATTGTAAATATCAGCGGCGACAGTACAGAACCTTGATGCACCCCACCTTCACCTCAAACTCCTCTGACAAAACAGACCCCACTCTACCCTAGATGCTCCTTCATACAAACGCATCACCGCTCTAACCAAAATTTCTGGTATACCTCTCTTCCTCATCGCCCACTCCATCACCTTCCTCGGAACTCTATCAAATGCCTTCTCCAGATCCAAAAACACATGTACAACTTCCTTCCTTTAGCTCGAAATTCCTCTTGTAACCTCCTCAAAATAAACACTGCATCTATCGTTCCCTTCTCTGGCATAAACCCAAACTGCATCTCATCAACATCCACTATCCCCTGAATTCTATCCTCTAGAACACTCTCCACAATTTTCATTGCATGCTCCAAGAGCTTCACTCCCCTATATGCACCACAGCTCATTGCATCCCCTTTTCCTGGGTAAAATGGGAACCACCACGCTCACCGCCCACTCCTCTGGCATCCCCCCTCCATCTAAAACCATCTGACACAACTCAGTCATCACATCAATCCTTATCTCCCCACTTGCAATGATCGTCTCAGCGCTCACCTCTGACGGTCCCACAGCCTTTCCTGTTTTCATCTCGCTAATTGCCTTCACCACCTCGTGTTCTATGGACCCTAGCTATCAACGGGCCCTTCCACCACATCAGCCTCCACCTTCCGATCCCAGTCATTCTCCTCATTCACAATCTTCTCCATATGCCTTTTCTAGACTCTACCTCTTTCACTAAAATTCAACTTTCCATCACTACCCCTCATACATCTTCCCCCTTCGATATTCTTTCCTCCCTTTTTCATTACCTTCACAAACTTTTACAATTGTTTGGGCTCTCATTAAATTCGCTTAGCCCCTTCTCAGCCTCCTTCCTCATAGCCCCCGCAACCACTTTCTTTGCCCGCTTCTTCAGCCTCTTGTATCTCACCTTTTTCTCTTCTCTACCGTAGCATCCCTCCTCATGTCCTTGAAAGCCTCCTTTTTTCTTCCTATCGCATCCTTCACCTCTTCATTCCACCATCCTGTATTTTTCTTGTCTCTCCTTCCTTTCTTTTTCCCACACTTCATCACATGCCTGCAACACCCCCTCCTTAAAACAACCCCATGAGTCAGCCACCTCAGTCTCAACAAGCTCCCTAACCCTCATCTCAAATTTTCTTCTTGTCTCTTCTTCTTTCAGCTTCCATATTCTCCTCTTCTCAGTCACAACCTTCTTCACCACCTTTTTCCCCTTCCTCTTGTCCACTTGGTCTGTGGAATGGCATTTGAGGTGATATGTATATCGAAACCACATTATTATGCGTCTTATCAGATGTAGATGTCCAAGTTCTAGACCGTGTGCTATTCGGGTCTGTAGCTGCACAAAACACAATTTGAAGTGCACACTGTTTTGTGCTTATGCAATAAGGCTGTATGCAATAAGGCTGTATGCAACAACGCACTGTTTAATATATGAATAACAAGGACAAAAAGAAATGAGGTACTAAAAGAACTCTTCTAAGTACTACATATGTATGTGTATTAATGCACAATATATGAGAACTTTGTCACACATTTTAAGGTAAAATTTTATGAGTTCAACAACTGAATAGTTAATTAAGGTGGACCAGTGTAGTTAAAATATAAAATGGTTGCATCATTTGTTGCCACCTGTGATAAAGTTAAATACATTATTTTACATTTTAAGTAGCTTTGAAATTTACTGGAATTCCTAGGGACCCCAAACATAAGAATTGACACCGCCATTTTAATGATCGCATAAGATTAACTTAACTAAGAGCTGTGGCTGAAATATGATAGGACATCTATCTAATTATATCTATGGACACCATCTTGGTTTTAGCTTAAACTAACCCTTTGACTTTAAATTGATTGATTTAGTTGCATTGGTAGCTACCAAAAACATATAAATTGACACCATAATCATAATCATGGGGTTAATTTGAAGGAAGTTACAGCTGAAAATAGGAAATGTCGGCCATTTTGGACGCCATTTTGGTTTTAGCTAGAACTAATGCTTTGACATTAATTTTATTGATTTGGTTGAATTCCTAGACACCAAAAACATATAAATTGACACTAAAATCTTAATCATAGGGTAAATTTGAAGGAAGTTATGACTGAAAATAGAAAATGGCGGCCATTTTGGACGCCATCTTGGATTTTTCAAAATCCCAAGGGGTGACATTTTGTCACCCGGCAGATTCTGAAAATAGACACTTTTAGCTAACAAAATCAGTCAAAAGCAAAACTATATATTTCACTTCCACGTTAATGTAAGATTCTGCCGGACTATTTACCGGGTGACTTTATATACCATTTTGATACCACTACAGTATAAGTTGGCTTGTCTGTGCTTTCTGGACATTTAAAATAAATATCTCCATACAATTATATTCAGTCCCAACAACAACAATAACACTCTTGATAGTAGTCTTGTAAATGTCTGATGTTATGTACCTTTAATGTTTTCTCTAATGAATTTGAATGAAATGGTTTCCAAAATATATAAAGTAGCAATTTCATTATGTACATATTCCAAGAAATAGTTGGCTTGACTTATGTACAGCTGAAAAACAGCTGAACATTTTGCCCCATGGACTTAAAATGCATTTGAATAAAAGCAGTAAACAACTGTACATTTTGCCAATGCTGTGCAAAGGTAACCAATTCTCTGTCCGGGATCACATTAGGTTAACTACTGTTGGATATGAAACTTTTTTTAACATCCACATTCTCTTATATTTATTTGATGGAATTGGAAGTTAAGAAAGAAAAAGAGAGCTTTGATACATTTTCCAGTTCCATACTTACTGGTTTTAATACATTTTTTCGAAATTCAATTAAGAATCACTATAATAAATGTCCCAAGTAAACTAAAAAACACGATCAAGGAATTAGCCTAAGTCTGAGTACGAATGGGAATATATAAAGTTCTACAAAAATTGCAGCGATGGCAGGCCATCTAACCCTAGGGTCTATGGGCAGGCCCTGCTTAAATACTTGCAATAGCTGGACAGTGGACATTGGAATAAGATGGTAAAGGTAGGACAATGTGACATCAAAGGGGGATTCTCTCTAGGCATTTTCAACTGAGGAATTTTACAGCATACAGTTTTCAAAGGGTAAGTAGTATAATGGGTGTTAATTCAGTAGATATTGGTGAACATGAAAATGGTAATTAACACATTTCACCAGTTTTTCTGTTGTTTTCAAATGTTTTAAAGCATATCAAAAAAAAATTAAGTACAAAACTAAATCAGGTCTCATGAAAAAATATAATTGCTTGTGGTATCAAAATCTGGGGAAGTGTGGGGGAGGGTAAAAATCTTTAATCATTAGACACTTATTAGGGATATCAACGAGAAATTTTAAGTTCCTATTCAATTTGTTTTCATGACACATTCGAATTGTACTCTGTTTCCAAAGTAAAATAACCCCAAAATCACATTTGTGGGTCAAGCAGTTCCGGAGATATTAAAGATTTTGTCCTAAAAATATGGCGCTATTTGAGCTACAAATAGGCATAAATTAGAGAAAATGTCAACATACGGAATTTACGTGTGTGTAAAAATCACAAACTCAGAAACTGATTGTTTTTTAAATATTTTTCTTCTTCCAGTACCTGACAGTAGCTAAGCGTCCAAAAAATCCCATGTCTTACTTTGTATTGAAAATATCTGCCCAAATTTGAGGTCATTTGTTAAATTTCGACAAATGGACCCATTTGACAGGTGTTTCAAATGTACAATGGGAGTAGGGTGAATAAACAAACTCGGCACAGCCACTGCTGTTAAACCAGTAAGGTACGGGAAATAATGACAATTACAATTATTTTACTTACTCCCGTAACCTTTAAAAGTACTTATTTCTACAATATTTTACTGATTTTTACTGGATTAATGACATGAAAGAGGGGTGCATGTGAGTAACATTCTGATATTGAACCAAATTCACAATTATTTTAACTGATACCATCCAAAGAGACGCAAGAAAACTTTGGTGTGTTTTGCCGCAATGTCCAGCCAGTATATGCCAGTTAGTTAGTTACTGTACACAGCGCTATGATTATTCACTCTGCTAAAGGGGATTTATAAAACACGTGGGAAAGTATGGTAGTGTGTACTTTGAAATGGAAAATCCGAAATGATTCATTCATCTTTGAAAGTCAAAAAATATACCATTTTGATCACGAATATCTACCGGTTGTAATGATGTGAGACACTTCTTTGGAGATGTCCTGTGTCATCCAGGGATTGCAAAAGTATTGAGAGATCTCCGACCGGGTGGTGGTATCGGGTTTTGATCAACTGCTGTGAAGTACAAGAGGTGGTTTCCAAAAAGTGTCCTTCATAAATGGAACAAGGACTTTAAAATAGTTGTTTACTTTTTGCCTAAAAGTGAGTGAATCACATCGGAAAATGCATTTTTGTACTACGTGCTATCGGCGACCTCTGGTCCATTTTTCACACGGAGCTGCTCATGTATGAAAACATACGAAGATTCAATCAACTGTAATGTAAATATACTCGTTTTATGATTAAAAACGAAAAAGAAACTCCATTTTTTTAAATAATTACATTTGTCATTATTTTAAATATTGTTTAACCCATCAATGAAAAGTCTAAAGTGAAGGTACTTGAACATAAATTTCAACCCAGCACAGATTTTGCTACACTAATTGACATCCCTACACTTATGCTCATTTACTCTATCTTTGTTTGATCACCAAATGAAGCCAGGTGTAATTAGTGTCTTTTTTAATGAAGCCATAATATGACTTTTAGTCATCATTCCTATTTCTGTGCAAAAAGCAAAGTGATTTGGAACCATCTGTATGTTTTTGTTACAGGGTCATTACACAAAAGAGTTGCAAAGTCATGTTTATTTTGACAAAACAGCTGATCAAAGCAATGGTTGTTGAAAAGTTGAACTTACATTTGGATTTGAAATGAATTCAGTTGTGACGGAAATCAGCTGCAACCATGTCAATACTTTGAAGCAAAAATATCAATGCTTCGAAGCTTGTTTTCAGGCGAAATGTTGCTTTGTGAACAAATGCTGTCTCATTGAAAGAGGAAATTTAAAGGGATTGTCCATGAATTTCAAAAATAAAAAAGTCTTCAGAATTATTAATTTGTTGGGGAAATGCTGACTTAAAGCAATACTATAAGATTTTGATCAAAAATGTTTTACAGTAAAAACAGCATGAAATGGAAGAATGTGACTATCTAAAAGCGTTTTAAAGAGTATTTTGTGAAAAAAATTGTTTTGCCACCTAAAAAAGGGAAAAAAGGCTCATGCATGCTTTCCTATACTAATGCATGTGGAATTAAATTCGGGATCCCGAATTTAATTCAACAAATGGCCATAACAGAAAAAGTAAGCATTTTTGAGCCAAATCGTTTGGAGGGTATTCATATCTACCAAAAACAAACCCAATAAGCCCAAAAAATCAAAAGTCATGGGTGACAGGGGGCGCTTCATTTTTAACACTTTATAGTATTGCTTTAATAGTAAAAACATATCTGAAAGGCAGAAATCAACATAATTTGGTTTTTTTTAAAAAAAAGCAAGTTTATTCAACTCCGTTTTACTCACAATATCATATTTGTGTTTCTTCCTCAACTTCTATACTCCTTGGTTATGATTTCTTTAAAAATATAGAAGTGCTACACTGACTAAAGTCAATGTTTCCCTACTGGGGCCAAAGAAAGTATTGTCCTATAATGACGAATAAGATAGCAATTCAAAAATCAATACTGGGCATTGATCATCACTTCCATTTGTATGGGTAAGGCAGCGTGGACTTGGGTCTGTGTTGCTTTCCTACATTCAATTTTCTCTTTTTTTATAGTTTTCCCTCAAAAAGACCTAAATCCAATATCCATCAGATTGAATTTGACACAGTATAAAGCTGGGTCACCATGACATCACTCAGTAACCAATAGGAATATATGGTTACTGGTAACCAGATATACGGAAATGGAAAGACTTGTCTCCAATGTCAACATTTCTTCGATTTTGAAGGAACAATCACAGTGTTAAGTTTTTAAGTTGTGTTACTGTTCCTATAACATCAAAAAATAATCATATATGAGAATAATCTATGCCTAAAAACATACTAAAATCACCTATTTTCTGCCTAAAAACCTACTAAATTTGCATATTTTGCGCCAAAACTTTCAGGGGAAATTACTAGCCACCCTTAACACCACTCCAAACGAGCCCGGATGGCAAACAACCACAAAAAATATAATGCCTCAGGCGGAGTAAAAGATGGATAATCCCTTTAAGTAACATATAATCAATTGAATTCATTGAATAAATTACAGCTGTCAAGTTCATTTCCATCATGCACCTACAGTGTGCAGTTCTTTTTGACATAAATTTGTTCCAATCCTGGGGAGGGGTACCAAGTCACAGACACCGACGATGCATGAAAATAACACATTGATATAAAATAACAGTTCATTTTTACCCTACATCATCATATTTCAGAAATTAAAATTGAAATCTGAACTCTATATATATCTAATTATGATTCCATGTGTCTACACCAAAACTCAAAAAATGCAAACTGAACGGTTACTTTAATATTCTAGGATAGATCCTTCATCTTAATGATTTAATTCAAATTGCTCACAGCTATTGAACTTACCAGCCACAAATTCCTTTTTTTAAATAACGTTATCATTATTTATCTTTTTTCAATTTGGAGAGTCAACATCACCCACGGTATAAGTCCCCTAATGCTATAATGACGTCACGTATCTAGTTAGCATCCTTTTCAATAATACATAGTACTACTATTAAGCTTAAGGCAGAATTCAGCACTTCCCTACTTCACATTCATGCTAAAGCAAATTACAGAATCAAGTCTTCTAGCCTGCTTGAACGAGTGTCTGCCTGCTCATTTTTGCAAATTTGTCATGGCTAACATTCTATCCATTTGATTTGTATTATCAAAAATATGTGTTGACGATAAAATACAACAACTTCATCCAAATTGAGTAGGTCAAAGCTTTAAAATAGTGGATGATGAATCTACCCTCAACAAGTCTCACTTATATTCACTGTTTGTCTTGAATATCTGACACAAAGATTCACCTATCGTTCACATTACTGTCGAAAAAAAAGGTGACGATTCACTTTGAACAAGTAAAATATGGCACGAATCATATACTATCTTCCCAAACTTAACAGTAGGTTACAGTCCTTTTTGTAGTGCTACTTTTTGGTGGTGGCCATTTGTAAATGAGGAACATTGCAAGATTTGATAGACTTGCCTCAATATTTAATCTTTATTGTCATACATTTGTCAATTTGTGGCGACTTTTTGATGATAGATAAAGGGACCTAACATGTAATTGATGAAATATTTTAAAATAGTTAATTTGAAATAGATTTGAAATAGTTAATTTTATATAGATTTTGGGAAAGTGTGGCTTACAATCCCCCATGCTGTGAGTACAATTGAATACGCTAGAATAAGAACATCCCAACTCCATAGCTGCCTTCTTTTTAATCATATTTATAAAATATAAATGCATACAAATATCTTAAAATGCTTTCACACCACTAAAATAGTATTTCCATGTCAATATCCTAATCATAGTGTCACATTTGACCTTGTAGTTTACATTTTTAGACATGTTTTGAAAGAGTTCCAGAATACAAATCCAAGAATAGCACTTACTCGACCAGATCATACAACAACGGCAACCTTCGAGGATGGTGACGTCATCAGTGTCATCTCAGGTTGCCAGTCAATAAACTCATCACCAATCAGTCATCGAGTGACCAAGGTCCCTGTCAGGGATTGAAATATATCGAGTAAGTGCTATTCTTGGATTTGTATTCTAGAACTCTTTCAAAACATGATTTATGAACAATCCTGATGAATCTAATACAGATTTTTAGACATTGTTAGATAATTGTTATAGTACATAATTGCTATATTAAACAGTCATAATAAGAACATCCCAACTCCATGAGCTCCTCTCTGCTACTATATGCTAGGAAAATTATCTAACAATGTCTAACAAAGTCAACTACAAGGTCAAATGTGAGATTATGATTGAGATAAAGACATGAAAATGCTTTCTAGTGATTTGAAAGCATTTTCCGAGATTTATATGCATTTATATTTTACATAACTTGACAGAAGGTAGCACATGGAGTTGGGATGTTCTTATTCCAGCGTATTCAATTGTCTCAGTCAGCTCAGTTGATCTATAAATTATTGACATTTTCTAAAAGTTGCTACTGACACTGACTATTCAAAACACATTCAAAAGGCACTTCATTTTAAAACAGATCATCATTTATTTATGTCCATAATCCCATTAAATATATGTAAACAAATCATTAGGCACATAATTTTCTCAATCATTTAAATCATTGAAAAAAGAGATAAGACCCCTAAAGAAGCATTGATGGGAAATCCCTTTGTTAAACTATTATGTTGTCATTTCATGGATCATTAGTTTGGGGAATCACAAAGAAGTGTGTTCTTTTGTTCACTTCCAGGGTGCTTCACCACAGACAACACACTGAATTCACTTGGAGTTTAATACAGTTTTCAAATAGCAACAGTTCATATGTACACAAACAACACACAGTCAAAACAATCACAAGTTGAAGGTTAAAAAGGTCTCTTTTTTACTTCAAGCTCAGTGAGTCCTATGAGAATTATACACTTCAGCAGGGGACCATAACATTTTATCATAATTTTATTTAATAAATGAAATTTTGCGGATCATAAGAATGGACTTTAGCATAAACATTTATGATTTTGATTCTAATAAAGTCCGAAGTCCTCCGCATTCCGGATTTTCCATAACAAAGTGCCGAATCTGGGGTATAATGCGGAAAACGCAACTCGAGCAAAAAACTTAAATTGAAAAAAGTCAAAAATCTGCTGAAATTAACACACACAAAAAAAACCCACATGTTGGGCACTTTTGTAATGGGACCCCCCCCCCCCCCCCTCGGAGCACCAATTAATCAAAACAACATACAGCCATCGATTATGAGACAATTTATGACAGACAGCACAATAAGTCTTTTATTCTGTAATTATAAGTAGGTTTTATCAAGTTTGATATCCCACCACTACCACCATATTGTAAGTCAGTCCCACTTGATATCCCACCACTGCCACCATATTGTAAGTCAGTCCCACTTGATCTCCCACCACTGCCACCATATTGTAAGCCAGTCTCACTTGATATCCCACCACTGCCACCATATTGTAAGCCAGTCTCACTTGATATCCCACCTCTGCCACCATATTGTAAGTCAGTCCCACTTGATATGGATCCCATCACTGCCACCATATTGTAAATCAGTCCCACTTGATATGGATCCCACCACTGCCACCATATTGTAAGCCAGTCTCACTTGATATTCCACCACTGCCACCATATTGTAAGTTCCACTTGATATCCCACCACTGCCACCATATTGTAAGTCAGTCCCACTTGATATCCCACCTCTGCCACCATATTGTAAGTCAGTTCCACTTGATATCCCACCTCTGCCACCATATTGTAACGTCAGTCCCACTTGATATCCCACCTCTGCCACCATATTGTAAGTCAGTCCCACTTGATATCCCACCACTGCCACCATATTGTAAGTCAGTCCCACTTGATATCCCACCACTGCCACCATATTGTAAGTCAGTCCCACTTGATATCCCACCTCTGCCACCATATTGTAAGTCAGTTCCACTTAATATCCCACCTCTGCCACCATATTGTAAGTCAGTCCCACTTGATATCCCACCTCTGCCACCATATTGTAAGTCAGTTCCACTTGATATCCCACCTCTGCCACCATATTGTAAGTCAGTCCCACTTGATATCCCATCACTGCCACCATACTGTAAGTCAGCCCTACTTGATATCCCACCACTGCCACCATATTGTAAATCAGTCCCACTTGCATGATATGGATCCCACCACTGCCACCATATTGTAACGTCAGTCCCACTTGATATCCCACCACTGCCACCATATTGTAGGTCAGTTCCACTTGATATCCCACCACTGCCACCATATTGTAAGTCAGTCCCAC
>JXSR01S006308.1:7040-17547 GCA_000969725.1 Ophiothrix spiculata
CCCCAGTTCAGTCCATATAGTGAAGTGCGAGCCCCCCGTTAGCCCCGGGCATTACAAGGGCAAGCTTCACGAGGTTGCCAGTAGAATATTGGGCAAAATAGGTAGTGTAGGGAAAAATCAGGAGAAGCTTCCAGGGCAGTGTATATAGTAATAAGGGGCGCACCATTTGATTCTCAGGGGGGGCATGGAAGTTTTTTGAAAAAAAAACTTCGCCGCCAAAGGCGGCGAAAAAAAAAATATTGACCCAAAGATGAGTAAGAAAAAAAAACTTTACCCAACTACTTCAAGGTAAAGAAAAACATAACTTTGCCGCCTAAGGCGGCGAAAAAAAAAAAATTTCGCCGCCTTCGATGGCTAAAAAAAAAACTTGACTCGACCTCAACTTCCATGCCCCCCCCCCTGAAAATCAAATGGTGCGCCCCTAAGCAATAAGTTTCTAACTGATGAATCTGCTGTCCAATCCTAAACGAGAGGAGAAATCATCAAGTTAATGGTTTCACAATGGTTGCAATTTGTGGGTTAAGTGCTTTTAAAATGTCCATTGCAACATGCCCCGACTACTGGCCGCTTCTATTATGTTGTAAAGAGTCTGAAAGGATACCATTTTAAGGAGCGCATTTGGTGAAATTTGACATGATGATAGGGAAAATAGGTAGCCATCAAACAGCGAACAATATAAATCTTAAAGAAAGTCTTAATGAAATTCCACATTGTGTTAAACGATAAAAGCCCTATCTTTTGTTGGGAAAATCTTCATAAATACCACTTTTAGCTAAAGTGTCGTGCTCACAAGAATTGATAAAAAGACGTATATGGGCAATGATTAATCACGTGAAACAGTATGCATCCGTAGTATAGCGTACTTTTAAGGTCACACCGAAATGTTGTGTTGGAAAATACTTCTAAGGGGCGCACCATTAGATTTCTTGGGGGGGGGGGGGAGCAGAAAATTTTTTTGGGGAAAAAATCCCCCTCCACAGGCAGAAAAAAAAACACCTGAACATGGAATAGAAAAACAGCAATTTACAGGGGGGGAAAATTCACCCCGAATGGGGCGCGAAAAAAAAATCTCACCCGAACCCAACGTCCTGCTCCCCCTTTGAAATCTAATGGTGCGCCCCTTAGGCACTGTATTATTCATCTTTTTATGCAATGCTTACGACATATATATAGGATACATTTTTTACCCCCGAAATCCTTTCCTTGTTTAGGGTATATGTGACAATTTCAGGAATCTTAGCTTAGGGTACTTTTAGATTGTCAATTCACGCGCATGATTACAAGTTCCGCAGATGAGTTGTCCCCGGGGTTTGCATTTCAAACTACAAGCAACAATTCCATCACGTCGCAGGTAGTATACAGAGTTAAGCTATGTCGATTTTGATTTTTGCGATAACGATTCAAGGTATCAAATGCCTTATCTAAATAAATAAGGGGCTCAGTCCTCGGGGCTCAGTCTTGATTTTGCAATGATGATCCTCGGTATCAAAAGCCTTAGTAACGTCTTCAAGAAAACAGGTAGTGTTTGCTGAGAAAGCAAGCATACTAGTTTTGATTGAGAGCTAATTTCATGACTTTTCAGCTTGATACATCCGATTCACAATGCAAATTGAGTTATCTCAGATTTCAATTTTAAACACGTGATCAAAATTTAAGTATTAAGGCCAGTTTTCGCTAAATCTGTGTAAATAAAACAATTGTTATAAAATGACCATGAATTTAGCCCCTTGTGATTGTGACTAACGCGGATTGAAAGAAAAGAAATAATGGTGAAAAAACTCTCTCACGAAAGGAGAATCACCTATTCATATACAATTCTTTAGAGTGAAAGTAACTGGTCAAAAAAGAAGCGTGCAAAGGGGTAAATAGTTGCACACGTGTCGTATTGGTTACTAGCCTCGAGGGTATTTTGCCTTAAAACCTAGTACATGGCATTGTCATGTGGACGTTCAGAGTTTTTTGTGTTTTAAGACAGGTCAACGCCCAGATTGAAGCTTCTGTGATTGTTTGGTTTGTCTTTATTCCCAGTAATTATTATAAAATAAACATCGTATCCGACAAAATTCGAGGAATCTTGGGGATTTGTATTGTTTAAATAATGATTTTTGTCCCAGATTATTTTGGTATTAGATAAAACGGGAAAGGAAAGATTTATTTCTATTTTAATTGTTCTTTGATAAATACACTTAATTTAGATAGCCCATATAAATATTGAACTGAATCCATCAGAAAACTATAGTAATTAACAAATAAAAATACTCTAGGTGACTTTGGGATTATAGTGCAAAGTAAACTTCTGACGTTTCATTCTTTTTCGATTAATTTTGACATTTGACCACTTTTCAGATGTCAACATCATCTGCAGTGAAATTTAAAATCTTTTATTCATTTTTAACCGTGAATTAAAAATTCATTCTAACTTGAATTGGGCATAATTTGACGATATTAAGTAACAAAATCATAAAAACGAAAACATTAATATGAAAACAATCATATTAAAATAATTCCCACCACCTTTGAAGGTCATTCACAAAGGTTATTTCTGCCAAAAGGAAAACAATGGCAATGTTACAAAAATGAATATAAGATAATTGCATCAATTAGATAAATTGCTACTAGTAACATTTTCTGTCAGCATGGTCAGAAACATTCTGAACTGCGTAGGTTCGCAAGCGCTTCATTTATAGTACACATTCGAAGCTATTCGACATCTTCGATAAAATATACCCGTAAACTGCGGCTTACGCGGAGCTCGTTAAATGCGTTGCACAAATATGCTTCACCGAGTGTTTAAAATATCATAACAAACACGTCCCGATGACAGCTGAATGTTGTCAAATTAAGGCATTATAAATGTGACACTTGGTTGTCTAAGACAATAGATGTCACATTACAATAATATCAGGTTACCATGGCGACGAAAAATGAACCTATGTAACAAGATATTCTATAAAAAGGGTATTTAAAAGTTATTTTTGAACATCATTTTGTTTAATGATTGTATTTTATCTAATGTCTTTGTTCGTGTCAGATTATCATGATTTTGATATTCTCTGTATTATTTTGGTTTCATAATTGTAGAAGCCAAAATATATTGGGTTGGTTTTTTTAGTTAATTAAATTTCCGTGTATAGGTCAAGTAAAATTTTTATTACCTAAGTCGAGGACGTATTATACCTTTTACTCCTGCAGAGATAATAAAAAAAATAATCAATATCACTATATTATCAACTGAACAACATCAAACAGAAACAAAATATACACATATGAGTGTAAAATTTTCAGAGAACTTAATAGGGATGATGCTAAAATAGGCCTCTATGTCTATTGCACCTCTAAGCAGGTGTCAAACACATCTTTCTTATAAATCCCGGTGTGAAAGGAATCTTAGTCCCCCATGTAATCATAGTAATGGTAGTCTGCATTCCATAGACCATAACGGAGTAAAGCGTGAAACTAATGTTGCGTGAGAGTCGGACAACCCGGACAATAAGAACGCGGGACTTACATTTCTGCTACACCGGTCTTAAAAGATGCATCTGAACACTAAAACAGGTATTTCTTCAAAGAGGTTAAGAAGATAATAAAACTCATATGTGTATTTTATTATTCTATTCTTTATATTTTCTCTGATTTTTCACAAAACGAACTTTTCTTAACGATATTCCATAATTTCTTTTACGATGATATTCAGTTTTTCCTCCCTGATGTTAAAACTTTCAGAGGTTCCAGAAATTTGGCTAAGAGCCACTATCATCCCAATGTTTTTGGTATTTATAAAGGCCTATTTATCTTCATTTTCACCAACACTGCGAGATGTATAGCACTACCTTCAGTATTGCATCAAATAAACATCTCAATGGTAAATCATAAGCCAGGGCGGCAAATTGTGTGGGAGCGGGGAGCACCGCTCGCAGGAAGCAACAGAAAATTGTGGCTTCATGAGAAAAAATAAATACGAGCTGATTGAGGAAACTTTGAGCTTCAAAAACTTGCTCCTGTGGAAAAAACGATAACTTTATGCCCTGAATCATAACAATAAATGACCACCATGCAGTATCCATGATGAAAGGGGAAAAGAATCAACGATATCTGGTTTAAGATTTTCAGCTTTCGTACTCAGCCTAACGCCTGGGCGACCTATTTCTTTTCATTTTTTTTTTTCAAATGTGACTGTGAGATTAACAAAGGTAGATATGCCAAAATGTTATTTACCACTGCCAAAAAGAGTCCGTTGCTTCTGTTCTAATTTAGTGTGAAAACCAAACTCTAAACAAAATGATATTGAATCCGCACTCGCTGGTAACCCGTCTTGTATCAAAGTCATTTTCAACATAGATCATTAAACAGAAAAAAACGCCATTTAAACTTTGTTGATACTGATAACACTCGCTTTTTGTATTCCTGCACGTAAAAACACGGTCTATTTCAAAACATACTTAATGCTCACACTGAAAATTGTGTTTCATCACTTGACAAATAATAAGTTGTCATGAAAATGGTCTAGTATGACAAACTATAATTTGTCGTGGCAATCGTCATACTAGTATTGAACGACGAATTATAATTAGTCATGAAAAAAGGTCTAGTATGACGACTTTCTCATGACAATAAGTCATGCTGAAAAATTAGTTTGTCATGAATACAAAATAATTTGTCATGCACAAAAATTAATTTGTCATACAAGAATAATAATTTGTCACTTAATTTGTCAAGTGATACTAGTTTTTCAGAGGTTTTGTTTTCGGTAGACTAATTCCATTTAAGTATGGCTCAATCCATGTGAAATCAACTAGACGAAACACTCAGGTTCTGCTTGCTGGTTTTGCAATGGCTGTCTGGTCTAGTCAATCCAGATGGACCTCGCAAGCGAACGCGAAGCGTGCGCCTACGTCGCTCAGTTGTGGGGTCCATCTAGATAGACTAGTCTGGTCAGAATCTGATGATGAAGTATGATGAGTAAGCTTAAGTATGAGTCCAGTAGTGTTGTTCTGTCCGACTCCGAATCCAATGCGGTCTGGTCGGAATGTGATGATAAGTTAGGCACAAACCTAACCTGGAATTAAAGAGTTGTTCTATCCGAATCGAAAGATGTGTTGTCGCTAATTGTCCTCCTGTGCAATCGACTCGAGAATAAAACGCCACGCCACTTCTTGAAGATACGGAAACCCGTTATATACGATATAATTCGTCAGCTCTCAGGTATGGTTAGTCGTGCTCAAAGAAGTTTGTCAACATAGTTTGTCATGCGTACATTAATTCGTCTTGACCTTAGCTCATGACGATATGCATTTGTCAATTAACGAAAAGTGCATTTGTCAATCGTTCAAACTCGTCCTCCACAGATTGTAATTCGTACAGTTATTAAATTAATTTGTCCTGCATTTGTTTTCGTTTGTCATGCGCCCGCAAATATCGTCAAGCGACGAATAAGGGGAAATTCACTTGCATGACTAATTTATAACCCCTGTTTGACGACTTTTCCACCACGTTTGACGAAATAATGTTTTCAGTGCATGATGAGTTATAAATGTCTGTTGAATAATCGCGCTGATCCGTTCAACAATGTTCAAAAATGTTATACTACAGTATTCGGCAGTCACTTTGTTTTGGAGCTTCAATTAGCAATTTCAAACATGAACTTGTATTAATTGTCTTTTATTTTGGTCATTTATTCTGACATTAAATGGGGCTGTGATTATAGTGGGATACACCAGGTATACTATAGCCTATGGGTCAAAATGCATCAATGCATTTGGTAAGCTTTTAAAGAATATTTTGTTAACCCATTACTGATTCTATTCACTGGACAATAAAATCATAGAATTTTGACCAAATTTTTTTCTTCAAAAATTGAATGATAAAAATCATCATCTGATCGAAGTAAACATGATAAATCACGACCACAATCGGTGAAAAATCAAGTTTTTCGTGAAATTGAGACATCGTCAAGTTGGTCGTAGTAGACCCGTCAAACGTCCCGTTTTAACATTGTAAATGCTCAAATATCAATACGGTTGGGTACCCGACCGGAAAATAAGTCGGGTACCCGGGTAGCAAATTACCCGGAAAGTCCAAGGCCTAAAGTGAATAAAGAAGTCAAATATGAATTTCTTTCAAATACAATTTTAATTGCAATTTAAAGACAAATGAACTTGGTCCACACAAATTAATCCGTCACTTGTATAACCAATTTATTAAACCACAATTTTGTGATAATTAATTAATGTAAGACCAGCGGCAAAAAGGATAGTTTGAACACTTTTGTGTACTTTGTTATCTTTATATATGGTTTGTGATTGCTATTCTTAGACATGGTTTGTGTTCTGAACACTTTGTGCATCTCTTATACACGGTTTGCCTTGCAGTGCAGTCAGTGATTTTGATAATACGGATAATCCATTACAACACTATGGCTTGTGTTACACAGTTAAGCTTAAACAAATTGAGGGCACTTTAAATTGTTGGCGTTTAAGAAACCTTTCCCTTATTGGCAAAATATCTGTTATAAAGTCACTTCTCCTCCCTCAATTATTGTTTTTATTTTCAGTATTGTCCGTCAAAATTCCCAATTCATTTTTTAAGCAATTAAATAAATTATTTTTCAAATTCATATGGAGTGGCGGAAATGACAGGGTGAAAAGAAACTGTATGTGTAATGATTATTCTTTATGTGGTTTGCGTATGATTGATCCATATAAATATGCCGTTGCTCAAAAAATGTCATGGGTAAAACTATTGCTTGATAATGATTATGTTTCTTTATGGAAATCAATCGAGTTGGCTGCTATGGATAAACTTTATGGTGATATATTATGGCATTCGTATGCCCCTGAGAGAGTTTTAAATTCTCTTCATCATGTCCATTGCAGTCAGCTCGCCGATTCATTAAGAACTTGGTATTATTATCGTGATTATGCAGTGAAATTGTATTTCAATGTTAATTTCTCTGAACTTGGAGCATGCCAATCTTTGTGTTTTAATAAGAACATAAGGTCAAAATCTAAGCAGTATTTTTTCTACGAAGATTGGTATGATCAAGGTATTATGTTTGTTAATGATCTTATCAATCCTCCACTTTCAGGTTATAAACTATTTGAAGAATTGGTCCTTGATTTTGAGATTTCTCATAAAGGTAGACAAAAGTATAATTTTTTAATGAAAAACATTCCGGAAATATGGTTTGATAATCCGATTAACAATATTTCTCATGCTAAATTTCTCATCTCCTAAGTAAAGTTAAAATTCCAAAATATACATATTCTGTCATGAATGAAAACTATATGCCTGAGAAACAAATCAATTTTTGGAGTGAGCTTCTTGAAGATTCAGAATCGGGTCCTGATTTAATTTAATCCCTCCACTTTTCAAATATTTTTGTCAAAATGTATCTGTCATAAGACACCGTCCCGCAAAGTGCTCGTTCCGACGTTATATAAAACCATTCCATATAATACAGGGGATAACGAATTTATCACTCAATAAACACAAACGTTGATAGCAAACATATGAAAATACTAGGGAAAATGCTTGGAAAATTGTTATTATTATATTTTTATAACATTGCAATCAATTTTAGATTTGTAATTTTCCGGGTTTGATTGACAGCTATGCGCGTCGTTTCTATCGACATCGCGTAGGACAACGCGTGGCTGTTAGTATCGCACGCACAGTAGTCATTGGTATTTGCGCGCGATTTGTAATACAGCTATCATGTTCTGAAAGCGATACGAGTTGGACTGATGAAAGAGCTGTATGATACGAGTTTTCGTATCACATTGAGGATTTCGTATCCTATAGAACTCTGAAGTTATGATACGATACGGAAATATCCTTTTCAGTTATTAACCAATGAAATTGTTGTATTTTTATCTACTGAGTGATAATTTTTTAAATTATCACACTGTTTGCAAAGGTGTTTTCTCTGATCATGACAGACTTGATTGGATAAAGCATTTGATACAATTGACCAATGAGGTAATTGCATTCTCTTTAGCAAATTCAACATTGTTGGACTATACATTTTCGGTCTGAACTTTGTTCCCTATAACCCCTATAACTTCCTTGCTGCAACCTCAAATGAGATGAGCTTCGTGTAAAACAAATGATTGAAAAGATAATAAATTGTTTTGTAGAAACATTAGTAGTCTGAATAGTTAATGAACCACGGAAATGTGGCTTTTATATAGTAGTCAATGATTCACGAAACGAAATTGTTAAATTCTGTAGGGAAGTCTGCATAATTTTGGGGTTTATTATTGTAATCGACGGGGCCGGTGATGAACACAGTTCACGAAGTGAAGTTTGGCCAGGGAAAATTACATGAAACAAATACAAAACACAGAGACAATAAAAGAGCTGCAAACAGAAAAAAAGGTTATCATCATCTATTATCACAATTATTCCATATTCCAACTTAAAATCCTAAACAGAGACTGCCGCTATATTCCAATTAAAAGCCGTCATGTCGCTAAATGGACAGTCAACAGTTTACTCAGTAAAAATAACGTGAAGCTTATACAGCTTCATAACTAAAACATACACTGAACGCGCCGCTGCACTGCAAATGCTTTTATGTGAGCATCAGTTTCGGACGAGTACCGCAATGCAGCAACAATTCAGCCAATGGGAAGTGCCGATAGTAAATTCACGGCGACGCTAATTGATTGCCATGAATAAACAATGTCGACGCAAATCTTCCTCTTCAGAACTGCGCACAAATGCGTTGTTCGGCTCCGCACAATTGCGTACCACAGAACAACGCAAAAATGCGTAGTTAGAGAAAAAGATAAGGACAATTAATAACGCAATTAGCGCAACAATTTGGATGACACAAACAACAATTTTGGCTTTATTTAAATAAATAGAGAAAGCCTAAAAACGCAAGAATTCAGGAATGTGCGCCCTGAGCAACTGTAAAGACAGTCAAGGAAGGAAAATCCCCGAGTCAAGTCAGAAGTCGAGTCGGTCAGCATGGTCAGTACACAGTCACAGTCTACGCAAAAGTGCGTAGACGTAACATGTCTCTTAAGCTTACAAAAAGATAAATAACATTTTAAAGTAGGCAAGGGCATTTCATTATGAAATCAGTAAAATTTAATTTGGAATGAAATTCATGTCAGATATCATAACCACGACATCTTATTTCTCCGATCCTTTCAAATCTGTCAACAAAAGTTAACAGACACTAAAATTTATTTGATGGAAAAATAGAAAAGAAAAACAGATTTTTGAAATGATTTTGAAGCCTTCTGTTTTCCCCTGCGTTTTGTTTACCAGATGGTCAGTAGAAGTGACCGATCAACACGCAACTCTTAGTTCTCTGTGAATTGTTTTAGATGGTTGAATAGATTCATCAGGATCGGTTGGATACATAAGTGATAAGATTCATTTGTACTGATCCAAAAGTTCACTTACTGTGTACGTTTCGGCAAACGCTGTTGCCTTTGTCAACACTGAGATGAGACTGATGCTGCTTGTTGTCTCTTGGCGACGATGTTGGTGTTGACCAACATCGTCGCCAAGAGACAACAAGCAGCATCAGTCTCATCTCAGTGTTGACAAAGGCAACAGCGTTTGCCGAAACGTACACAGTAAGTGAACTTTTGGATCAGTACAAATGAATCTTATCACTTATGTTTTAGATGGTTTTTGTAAATACTCTAGTGATTATACATGGCCGGTCCCCTCTGAGTTGATGGTGCGTGTCGTAGCCGGGTAATCTGGACTTGATTTGAAACAAAAAAAGGTTGAAAAAAAAAAGAAGTCTCTGTGTTTAATGGGTCAGCGTAAAGCTAAATGCATGTTTGATACAATCTTGTGGATCCTGATTTGATTGGACGTATGTCACATTTCGTAGAACATAATGAGCAATTATTTTAGAAACATAATTTGTTCAAACATGGTGTCATTAATCCTCATCGTGCTCATTCGTTTATGAGTGTTGTTATTAACTGGACAACATGCGGTCGATATTTTTGCTACAATTTGTGACAAAGAGATTTGGAATCTGTTACAGTAGCCGAACTTGGTCCGAAGTAAATTAATAAGATAAATTACATTTTGGATAACAGTTGCAATTTCATCTGCCGAGTTTATAGTTTGACTGTTGAAATGGGACTTTTGGGATATCCTACGCACGTAGTACCTGTTGACCTCCTTATCCAGAGGATATATGCCACACCATCGCCAGACCAAATTCAAATGTCAGAATAATTTGAAAATGACCGTATCATCGTTATTTGAAAATTGGAATAATTGACATTAATTGACCGATTTCTACTTCAATAAGCTAGTATCTTTATCCTATTATAGGTCTGCAAGCAAGGTGGTCTAACAGAAATATGCTACAGGGGACGATTCATGGGATAGAGCATCGTTTGAAAATTCATTCATAACCGATCGCAGCATATTTTCCAACCGAATACTAATCCTAAAAGGAAATTAGTGTAAGGAATACTTACCAGAATCAGCAATTTGTCAGCTATTTGACCAAAGCAATTTTTAG
>JXSR01S006308.1:35823-46709 GCA_000969725.1 Ophiothrix spiculata
GAACCACCCTACATGTTGAGTAACAAATTGAGCCAAAGTTTACTCAAGTTGAGCACATTTTTACTCAACTTGAGTAAACTTTTGCTCAATTTTGTTGAGTGGTTCCCTTTTTTACTCCATAACTTTAAGAGTGTTCATTCAGTTGTGTCAAGAACAAATCCGAGCAGTCTCTACTCCAGAGTTTAATATTTAAACCCTCACGATTATTTTTTAACTGCGTGAGAACAAACTATTGATGGGATCTCACAGAACGTCTGACACGGGGTTCAAACTTCTGTTCGGGAAACAGTTGACAAAGAAGTTCTTGGGCCTCTTGATAATACACAGGTCATGAGGTGGAATAATGTGAGGGCTCCAACCTGCAGTGATCCCAGAGCTTTTTTGGTATCCCTGCTGTGTGACCAGTGCCGGTCCCACAGCACTTATTGATATTACTATTGTTTTACATGCAAATATTGTGTGTTGTTTACCACAAAATGCAACATTTATGGTATAACAATGCAATAAAAACATTGATTCTCTGAAAAACAATGAGATTTTTTATTATTAGACCATGTTGACAAGCATTTTATGTGGGGTTGAGCTGCGCCGTTGTTCCCTATACTACCCTAAATATTGAGCAAGTCAAAGCGAGGCATATTTTCTGGATGATTTCTAGACTATTTTTGCGACCTAAATTCATAGGAAAGATGATGAAATGTGAGCAAACGTTGGAGAAAAACAGAGATTTTTACATCAATATTTTTGGAGAGACATCCAAAGTAAAAATCTAGATCAAAATTAAGCTGCTAAACCAACACTTTAAATACTTTTAAGGGGAGACACGTAAACTAATCGGCAACAGGTTGCCGTTATCTGAACTAGACGGCAAAGTCAAATTTCGAGCAACTGGCAGGAACATTGTCAATTTTATGCTTTAAAATCATATATAAAGTTTACACGGTACACAACCAAATGTGTGGATAAGAGTTATTTTCGGTATGTTTAAGGTAAGGGGAAATAGACCGTTCCGACTGGTGCAGATATCTGTTAACCACGTTGCCGATTAGTTTACGTTTCTCCCCTAAGATGCAGTAGGTCAACCGGTATGGCATCCAATGGTGGCCCCCATGTAAGCTCATGTACTAATAGTGGTCTTGGGCGGTATCAAGTAATGCTGTGGAATCTGCCGTTTCAAAATCGCTCTAGTGGGTCGAGTGAGGTATCATTGCCGCTGCAGTATGATAACATATAAATACTAGTATTTAGATAAAGAAAATAACCATTCAACACACATACTACCCCATTTATCTTTACAGACACGTGTTCTCCTAGTGAAAATGCTTCTTTCGGCTTCCAGGAATCTTCAAAAAATGAATCTATCAAAGGTATGTTTCTTCTTGCAGCTTTCTCGGGATTTATAAACTCTTATTCGCGAGCTTTCGATCTCAACAACTGATGCTTCTATGAGGGTCACGTGGAGTCTTCTGCCCATGCCTTCAAACCACTGGCGCAAGCGCAGATGACTTGAAATGTCAATTTAACCGTCGTAAAACCATCCTTAGTTAGAATCGAAAGCTCGTTATTATTCAAATATGTGATGGCTCACCCCGAAAGGGAGGACTTTGCAGATGATATAAATTTAGATTTTATCATTTCATCTGTTACAGCATTTTCTAAGCTTTAAAATGGCACCTTACTTGTTGAAATTGATCAAGGCGATAAAATGTTACAACAGAAAATCTGCTGGTAATTATCATTATTTTCTTTCTATTTTTGCTGCCTATTTTTATCAGTTTCTCGAAAAGTGTTTTGACGCAAAGTCCCCCTCTTCGGGGTGAGTCATCACATATAACGAAAGCTTCTTACTTGAATAATGTGTTCAATTAAAAATGCGCAACCACTATTTAGGCAATTAAAAATGAAAGATAGACCATTCTTATAATTGACATACTCCCGTCGCTGATGGGGTTAATCTACAGAGTCGGATAGCGGGGTAGCAGGTTAGCGCAGCGGTATTTCCCTCGCTTTGCACAAACGAGTCCCGGGTTCGATTCCCGATTCCGGCGCCTCCGGTTTTCCTCATTCCATTAAAACTGAATATTAAAGAAAGTTCTAGGACCTGAATGGAAATAAGCTTCATTAGAGGCTTTCTTGGGTTATCCTTGGCTATCAGCCTAAAGAACGCTTTCTTTCATCGGACGGGAAGTCGGAACTCAGAACGAGGGCAAGTAGGTATTATCATACTTGATCTCGTTCTGAGTTCCGATTCCCCGTCCGATTCTGCGGATTTACCCCGTCAACGGCGGGAATATATCATAATAAGAATGGTATATAGGAGAGCATTGTGGTTATGTGGCGTTTTTGAACCACACATGAAGAGTCTGCGAAAAATCTTTTACAGTACTGATCTGTTGTGTTCAAATTAGTGTTGATAAGTTGGTTAGACATTTTGGCAAAAACTGGTGGTTGAATAGATTCTATACAAATTTATTAATTAAAAAACTTTAATTATATTCTAAATTAGTAAATATCTATCCCTAATTGTTCACAGAAATAAGATTGGTTGTCATTGGTCATACCGGAGACGGGAAGTCATCTACAATCAACTCTATTTTGAAAGAAAAAATCATGAAAGTTAAACGAGGACCATCTTCGGGGACCAAATTATCAGACTATGCAAAGAGATCCATTGACGGACGCAACCTGCTCTGTACCGACACACCCGGGATATTTGACACTGATAAACCAAATGCGGACACCATGCGTGAAGTGCTCAAGTGCCTGGGCTTAGCCGCACCGGGACCACACGCATTTCTTCTCGCTATTTCCATGCAGCGAATGACGCAGGAAAAGGTTATAAGCATGAAGCTTTTGAAAGAAACATTTGGAGAAGATATGCTAAGGTAAATGTTGCAACCCCGTCCTGTATTTTCTATACGAGCCCCTATATTTGCTTCTAGGTGTATAGGTCTATTTATATGAAGTCACAATAATGTCATAAAGTCAGTGCGCCCTCTCTAATTTGAGCTAGTGAAAATACATGAAAATTAGCCAAAATCGATTTTTAATTTGGTTGAATTTTTTTTTAATTTGAGCCCATTTATTGTAATTTTTTGTCAATTCAGCAGGCGGCTTAGGACACGATTTATTTGATTAAGGCTGAGGGATTTCTAAACGCAAATTTAAAGATACATTTTACGTGTATCGTAATTGCCAGAGCCACGAACTGTGTATTGAAAATATTACAAAAACTTCTTTTTTTACATTGATCAAATAAATTACAAAAGTAATGTCACAAAATTAAACATAATTATATTACACTAAATCCGTTTGGGTTCACGCGTGAACCCCACTTCTTCTTATAAAAACCTAATTTTTGTACAGTTATTCGTATCCTATTACTGATCGAGGTTTTTTCTAGTCACGTGTTGTTATTTATGACCAAATATGGTAGATTACGGGTTTCGTTATTATTCATATGGACAGGCTAGTATTGCCCGTGTCTCGTAAATATTAGCAGTGGCAATGGCCTGTCCGCCACCGCCTGTCAATTCAGATTTGTGCTAAAATGAGGGCGCTATACATATTTCAAATTTTGATTTTATTTGACTATCGATTATGTTGTTTGATCTGTGAATATTTTGGCTAAAGTGATGAATAGGGTTGGCGCAGCGGTAGTTCCCTCGCCTTGCACCAATGAGGTCCAGTTGTAATGAAATACAGCGTCCGTGTGACTGAGTGTCCTAGCTACTATTCAACTCTGTAGAACGTTTTTGTACATGTGCGATCAATAAATCATTGATTCATCTTATTCCGTGTAGTTCAATTAGACCCGGACTCTTGGTTATGGGAGACACTCAGTCTCATCACACCCGGCGCTTTATGTGCATTTGGTTTTCAGTCCATGCTCGCTCCCGCAGGTTTTTCTCCGGGTACTCCGGTCTTCCTCCTGCATTCAAAACTTAATTTTAAAAAACATCTTGGAGCCCTGTTGAAGATAAGCTTCCTTTAGCTTACTTGGTACCAAGTACTAAGTTGGGTTTCCTTGGCGAAAGCCTTAACAAGGTGATTTTTTAAGGACAATGTTCTTGACGTCAGATACTTCATTTGCATATCTAATTTTGGTAATTCACACCAGCATATCCCTTCTACATCCAAAAGTTAATTTTTTTTGAACAGTCCGGGCAACGAACCTAATTTGGTTCGCGAACCTGATTAGGTTCGGTCGAACTAGATCTGGATCGGAATCTGGTGTTTTTGCAGGTTTTTGCTCCCGGGTGAGTTTATTTGAGGTTTGGATAAACTTTTCTTGCCGTTTTCTTAACCTATGAGATAATGTATTGCCTAAAAATCTGGTGTGAGTTTTTAAATATATGCCGTGAGGTTATGTGTTAATTAAGACAATAGAATTAATTTGATTACGTAATCAATTAAATATTCAAATTATTTTTAAAAATTTTCAACCAAAAATATAACATTGTTCACTAAGAACAATTATATGTTGATAAAATAGCAAAAAATGGTATCTATAATAGTTAAAATTAGGTTTAAAATTTGAATCTAAATGTATAGGTGCAATGCATTGTGGGAATTTTTGTTCCAAATCTGGTTCAACCGAACCTGATTAGGTTCGCGAACCTAATTAGGTTCGTTGCCCGGACTGATGAATAGCGCCATCTATTTTGACACTTAATAAAATGTCCCTATTTCTATTGGGTTCAAGCAACTGTGAATTGACACCCTCTAAATTCACCCCACATACGTGAACAAAATGACTGGTTCGCTATTGATGTTAAAACAATAATTATTACATAGCCTAGCAGCATTTGGCGCAATTTATTCGGCAAAAGGCTGTTTAAAAAATCGAGGGTGTTGCAACAACCCTCCCCCTCCCGAGAATAAGAGTTAATTAACATCAAAATGGCAATTTTCAACATGATTTCCTGGTCTAAGTTCCATGTCACATTTTGTTCTATCATTTCAGGTATACAATCATAGTCTTCACCAGACGTGACGAATATGATGACGACGGTGAAGATCCAGAAAACTACATTAAAGAAATACAACAAAGCTCAAGTCTAGGTATGAAATTCGTGGCAGAATTACGTCAAAGCTGCCATAGTTACGTCTTCTTCAACAACAAACTTCCACCCAACAGCGAAGAGAACAAGGCACAAGTCCAAAAATTACTCACCGAAATAGACTTGCTTCAAGAAGGAAATGATAGCACTTTCTACACCTCCCCACAGTTTCAATGTGTGGAACAAGTCTTACTTGAAGAAGAAGAGACTCGATTGAAGAGATTTCGAGAGGTACGTCTGAGCCAAGAACTGCAAGAGATGATGGCAGAATGTAGTGCCCGTGATGAGATGATTGCCCAAAGAGATAAGACACTTATAATGGAAGCAAAGAAGAGCAAGGAATCGGGACAAAGGCGCAAAATTCGAGATGATCTCAGAAAAGAACTTATTACGGTTAATGAAAGTGATAAAAATCTAGGGTTTTTCATCAACATGGGATTTCAGTGGTATGCAGTACTGAAACAAACTGTTGCTGATTCAACAAATTCATTGTTAACTCTAACAAGTGCTTGGCTTGGTAGAGTCGCTAGACTGAGCAAGATTGAGAGCCCAAAGTGATAAAAAAAAGATTAATATCTGTAATAGGTGGCAGTTTTTGTAAATTTGGATTGTACACTGAGTAACGTTTAGTCTTAGGTCAGTGGCTCATGTTCTGGTGTTAAATGAATATAACTTATGTAAGCCACTGCAGATACGACTTTCTTTCTCTCTTAAAGAGATACCATCCTCAATCATTCCTTCCCACGGTCCTTTACTTGGAACATAAAGAAAAACCGTTCTAGCTGATATAGTAATAATGAAGTTGAGTTTGTAAATATAGAAACGATATGCTGCTTTTGGTCGTTTTAGACCTATTTAAGCTCGATCCAACATACAATGAACTTACTGGAACCGGTATTCTAGTTCAACCACAGAGTAACAGAGATGACATTGAGTTCAAAACATGGTAACGTGTAACGTAATATGGGGATAAAAACGAGGACACACGATAAAGAATGCTGCACAACTTGTACCCGATTAAGCGTAACACACATCAATACCGATGTCAGGATTTATCGATATTTAAGCAGGATTGTTCTTTGTGTGTCCTAGTTAATTGGAGCCACTGATCACGTGATCAGCGAAGAAACGTTAACCAGTGACTATTGAGAAATAGTTATACAATGAGCTATGAAGTATATGGGGATAAAGTGTTAGGGGCCTGGTTCAACTAAACAAATCTACCTCTACAGCAAGGTAAACGGTCTGATGTATGTAAGACCAGTTTGATCCCGTGTATGGATGACAATGTTTTTGTAATGCAATAATGTTGGTATAATTAAAAAATATATATTAAAATTATATTTATGCATTGCTGATTTTAAAAGAACACTGCTTTGTATATGTATCAACAAAACAATTTAAGTATGATTTTTGAACAAGCCAATTCTACACAAAAGTTCATGAAATAAAAGTCTAAGATAAAATGAAATCAAATATTGCCAAAATATCTCATCACAATATCACTAAATCATCACGTAGCGAATATTGTGATTCTACGACAAATGTATATTTTCCCAAATATTTTATAACATTGTGTTCATTACAAATATCCATAACCAAGGGTGCACAATAATTCATAGTATCTGGCATACATAGTATTTATTACAAATATAAAAATGTTTAACACAGTACAACTAAAATATACTTCCAATTTTTTAATAACACACATGATTTGGAATACAAAAAAGTAAATAAATAAAGTAAAATTTATTCAAACAAACATATTCCAAATAACATAACTTGAAAGAAAGTTAGGAAGACAAACAGACTTGTATAATGCACGAGATATGCTTCGTCATTTTTACAATATATACTCTTTACAGGGTGAGTCAAATTAAAGTGTAATCAACGGAGGAATTTTTTACAGAAAATCTGTTTATATTTATCAACTTTAATTATATTTAATAAATAGCCAATTTTGTCAGCTTTTGTGAGAATTTTAGTTTGTTGAAATTGACGGATGCATTCAAAAGTTACAGCCGTTTAAGTGAAGGTACCCAATTTTGATGTCGAACAAATGTGCTTCAACATGAACTCTTTAACTTACAGCAGTGGGCAATATCTTGTTGATTTGTCCATTTATGAACTTGACGCTGCATCAAAATGTTAAACGGGCACGCATTGTACAGATGTATTGAAGAAAATGTAATGATGCAGATCAAAATGCTGATGGTCATTTTAGAAATCAGTGCACAATCTTGACAACCAATGACAGGAGATAAATCATGGCGCAACAATGTAGCAAATTAGGCGCTGGCATGGCAGTTGTTGCAATTCAGTATCATTAGACTCATAGTCCAGTTGAAGGTCGCCGTCAGTTTTGTCTGTAGTTTACGATGCCAACCAGGTCCCATCACCTCAAGTTATTTAAAATATTGTTTATAAGCTAAAGACCACGCAAATCTTCATAATAGAAACAAGAAAGCTCTGATCTGGAAGATCCTGATCTGGATGATCAACATAACAACAGCCGAATTAGAAGACCTTTTTTGAGAGATTTGAACAATATTAGTACCTCAAGAGTCAACCCACATTCAACAGCCTATTGTTTTCTTGTTATTTTATTTCCATAGGCGTTCCTATCATAACAATTGAAAGAGACAACTGCCTTAATTGTTACCAGTACGCACGCGAACTAAATAGCGTAGTTTGTTCACCGTTGAAATTGGTTAATTCAAATCAAATGACTATAACTTTAGAATGCTTTGTTCGATTTCAACACAAGAAATTTTCTATGAAAGCATGAAATATGACATTTCATACAGGAACAATTTTGCAAAAGAATAAAAGGATCTGGTTATATAAAATCACTGATTAGATAACACTTTATTTTGACTCACCCTGTAAATCTTGAAGTATGCAACAAGCAGTCAATTTACGCACATGAACCAATATCACCCGGTGACCATACACGGAAGTAAATTAGTCAGTATTTCTCGAATCATATCAATGTACCAAATCTTGCTAAATATTCAAATGAACTTATGTTCAATGTTTGTCCATGTAGTAGCAACAAAATGTGCCAAAAATAATACCAAAATCATGAACGATTCAAGTACAAAAATATTAATACGCAGTGATTTGGTCTTAATCAATCCTAATCAATTAATACTAGTCTCTTACATAACACAAACCACCAGTTCATTGTAGATTACAAGGGGTATGGTATGGATCTCATATTCAGAGTCTGATTTTTTGTTGCATACTTCAAGGTTTATAACAGATGTAACCAAAAAAATTGTGCACGGATTAAAACTGATCTTGACCATGATAAAAGCACCAATTCATAAATTTAATAAGCTTTCAAATGCAGCAAAAATGATGGAAATCTGATGAAAAATAAAAAAGATATAGCCAATTTTGTAAGTACGTCTCTTTTTTTTCCATTCCAATGGGATTTACACAGTTAAGCAAGATATTACATGTCCCAATTACGGGTTATGGCATTATATAAAAGCTAAGAAGTACTTACAAAATTGGTCATATCTTTTTTATTTTTCATCCGATTTCTATAATTTTTTCTGCATTTGAAAGCTTATTAAATTTGCTATACTACATAACCAAGACATTTATGATTTGTTGTTTTTATCAAGGTCAAAATCAGTTTTAATCCGTGCACAATTTTTTTTGATTCACGTAGACAGTTTCATTCGGATCTTTTCTCACGGTGACCATTTTACCATGGTGTACACTAAACCATCATTCCATAATTTGCTTCAAATAGCGATCAAAAACGTATATAACTTTGCAATGGAAGGGGTGTTTTTGAAAGTTCAAACGGTTTTAGATTATTTAGATCATTATCTTTCATACTATGACCATTTAAAACAATGAAACCCAATTTAAAAATTGTCTGAAGTACCCAAGAATCCGGGGCACTTCATTGCAAGGTGGACACCATGCTCATTTATCGTCTTTCAAAATAGACCCTAAACAAACCTCTTGTCATTTTCACCTTTTTTAAAATATTGGCAAAGACCATGTTGTACGGATTAATACGGATTAAAAAAAGACACCTCAATGAACTTCGGTCGATTTCCAGAAGTCAAGTTATGGTCCGTCAAAGGCTGTCACAGTCTGGGTAGTTAGGGAGTAAAATGTATAACTGAGACAAAGGGATTCAAAGATAAGTAAGCTCTAGCATTGTTGTTGATTTTCCTCCAAAAACACAGATATACTTCATATTTCCAATCATTTTCTTCAAATGAAACTCTGCTGGTGTTTGGAAGTAAGCATAAGGATGGTGAATCTGTCCAAAATCAATTTCGACAACATTATTTTCACTTGTTTCTTTATATAGTTTATAGACATTCTCTGGAGACCCTTCCCATTCAGGATATTGCTCATGGTGTCCAATGTTTACTATATAAATTGTCATTATATAATAAATGAACATGGATAACATGGGATGATATATATGTGATGTCTTTATCATGTTTAGGCCGCATAAAAAACAAAGTTGTTTCTCGACCCCTCCCTCCTCACTTTTTGATGCCGCTTCACTTTTTGTTTTGCAAAATATAGCGTTAAATCGTACAAATTATCAAGACCACTCTTTCCACTTTAAATGATTCTTTAATTTTTGGTGTTTTTAACGTCGGAACTGTTGTCAATTCAACATCTATCTATATCACATCCAAAACAGCAACTGAATGTGCAGTAAACATCTACCAAGGCCTGTCATAGGTAAACCCGGATTGCTCGCTCAGGCTCTCCCAAAACGTATTAAAAAACACTTCCCTCCCTTCTCACATTTTGAGAAACCTTCAGACGAAAAATAACTTATTTTTTATGTGGCGTTATGGGGTTGTTACACACAACAGAATCACACGATACCAGTTTTTATCAATCTTCTCTGCATTTTATTTTTATTTCAAAAAACATCAGTATAGACAAATCCAATTTCATAAATTTATATACACAAATACATATTATTACTATTAAAGATTTCAGTGGCATAACCAGGCATTTTCATCATTAAGGAGGCGAGAAGTAGGTGCAAATGAAGACTTAAACGCAAAAAGTACCTAAATCCATTTTGACAGTTTTGAGTTATAGCCCTTTGAAAATTTTAAAATATTGTAAAAAAATATTGGAAAGAGATATCCATGATTGTTAGAAATGTGACTGCGGGTTATATACCAAGAAACAAAATGATTTTGGAAAAAGATTATGAATATATAAAAAAGATCTAATAAATATTTTAAAAAATATAAATAAAAAAGATCTAATCAATTTTGAACTTCAGTACCTTTTGCCCTCAAATTGGATCAATTTACGCCTTTCAGCATCAAAAATACTGCCTAATTATCTAATAGGTCATAAAAACGAACCTTTAAGTGTTAATTCACTACTAATCATCACAAATATTTTTTTTTATCCTTTAAGGTTTTCAAACCAGTGATTACTCAAAATGGCGGATTATGGTCTTTTAGTACTTCTTACACTCAAATTCGGGATAAGGGTAAAAATGGCCACCCCCTGAAAAAATGTTTTGATATATAGGCCCTATTTATGAAAACAAACGTAACTACACTATTTTATGATCTAAAAGAACACAAAATTAGCGGTGAATTAAATATCTGTATGTGGGGATTTACATTGCCATGCAATTCCTTGACGCCATCACCCCACCGGTAGGTTAATGTGCATAGCACTACAAATAACAAAGGCGGGTAGCCAATCCCAGAATTCGCATAGGTAGAACTAAATTTGGGTACGGATAAAACTCGAAATATCTCGGTCAGAAAAGATCATCCGCTGAATATATCCGCACATGAA
>JXSR01S006308.1:56193-76054 GCA_000969725.1 Ophiothrix spiculata
CATAAAAAATTATACATGAAATGTGCTCCCGAGGATACACTCAAACTCTCTTGTCCTCGTCTGATACATAATGATAGTTATATGCTACTTAAACAGAATGACGCTGTCCTCGCCAAAAGGAGTGCCATGTTTTCCAAGAGTTTCCTGTACAGAAAGAATAGAAAACAAACACATAATGATGATACTTAGCTCTGGTCCAGAACTGTTTTTATAATATTACAATTTCTATACCATTACTCAGCACTGATTACTATCTGGCTCTTCTAAATACTGTACTAGTGGAATCTTCCCTCGTATTTCGAATGAATATTTACTCCGGGAGGATAGAACTCGAGGATAGAAATCTGCATAGACCGGCTGCTTTATAGAATTGTCTGAAGACCAACTGTTATCATTTTTTAATTTACTAAGGGACCATCTGTTAACATCGGATACGGGTGTAAGGCCCGTGCTCCGACAGGCCTGGACATTCGGTGAGAGCACTTAAAGATTAGCGTGTCATGCTCATTACAAACAATTCTTCTACATGTACTATAAGGTTGAAATTGCACCCTTGAATTTTGAATTTTAGACATAATGTGACGTTGCGACGTGCGTTGCGATAACTATATAGGACTCTGTTGACCAATGTTACTTACAGAACCTTCCATCATGTGTCTATCCTACAAAAGATCTAAATTCCGTTCAATTTTCCGTGTCGGTCTCTGCAGATTAGTCCTAACTGTTGTAAGTGATCGTTTGAATTGAGCTGGTCTACTAGGTTGCCGAAGTTTCTGCAAAATGTATCAAAAATATTCAAACAAAAGGTTTACTAAATGTAACTTCGGGTGCTGTAGCGAAGATGGGACCAGGGCTACTGCAACAGAGGCATAAATTAATGTCAACATGTTATTGTGTCAAATTCTAATAATGTTTTAGAGTTGCTGAAATGAACTTTTTGTGGAAAGAGCCTTATAAGCTTGGGACTGAATAAACAAGTGTAGCCTGGTTCATCTTATGCGGAAATGCAATCAAGATCCTGAATAGGACAACTAAATTTGATTAAATATTCGTGGATCGGTCAATGAGACCTGGTTAAACCTAGTTCAGGGGCGTATCTTGGGGGCATGCCGGCACGTGCCCCCGTGGTCATTAAAGGGGCGCAAAAAAGGGAAAAGAAAAAGAGAGAAAGAAAGAAAAAGAGAGAAGAAAAAGAAAGAAAAAAAAAAGAAAACAAGGGAGGGAGGGCGAAAAAGAGGGAAAAGAAAGAAAATAGGGGGAAGAAGGGGGAAGAAAGAGGGGAGGGGCGCAAAGGGAAAAAAGAAAGAGAGAAAAGAGGGAAAGAGAAAAGAAAAAGGGAGGGCGCAAAAAGGACAGAAAGAGAAGGAAAGAGGGAAGAAAGGTAAGAGAAAAGAAAGAGGGAGGGGCGCAAAAAGAAAAGTAGGAAAGCGGGAAAGGAGGGGCGCAAAAGGTAAGTAAAATTAAAAAAGGAGAGGGGCGCAAAAAAGGAAAGAAAAAATGAAAAGACACTAAAGGAGGAGGGGCGCAAAAAAGGAAAGAAAAAGAATCAGGAAAGAAGAGAGAGGGTAGAGAAAGAGTGAGGGATGCAAAAAAAGAAAAAGAAAGGAAAGAGAAGAAAAAAATTGAGGGAGGGGCGCAAAAAGGAAAGAAATATTAAAAGACAGAAGAAAGGAGGGGTTGCAAATGAGGAAAGAAAAAGAATGAAAAAACAGGGATAGGCGCAAAAAGGAAAGTTAAAGAAGGAAAGCAGGAGGGCAGAAAGGAAAGGAAAGAGAAAAATGGAGGGAGGGGCGCAAAAAGGAAAGAAAAATGAAAAGACAGAAGAAAGGAGGGGTTGCAAATAAGGAAAAAAAAGAAAGGGAAAAGAATGAAAAAAAACAGGGACAGGCGCAAAAATAAAAGAAAAAGAAGGGAAAGGGAAATAAAGAAAGAAAAATGAAAAGACAGAAGACAGAAGAAAGGGGGAGACTAAAAAAAAGAACGAGACATGACAGTGTCACTCGAACCCTGCCGATTGCCTTTTTTTTAATGTCAAGTGACTTTTTAAAGTTGAAAATGCAAAGGATCTAAGTGACATGTTTTATTTCGATTACCCTGGCAGATAACTTTAAAACAATTGGTATAAGCTCTTTTCATGTTGTGAAGCATGTAATAAAGTGATGGATATTTTTAATATGAGTTTGCAAGCTTATTTGACCTTTGTTTTAACCTTTGATCCGAGGGAAAGGTCGGGCGACGGGGTCACCGTGGACACTTTTGATCGCTGGTCCAAAGCGAACAATTTGACACATTAACCTTTAAAATCGAAAAAAGTTGAAAATTTGATCTTTCTTCTGACCTTTGACCTTAAAGGAAGGGTCGGACGATGGGGTCACCATTAACACTTTTGATCGCTGATCCAAAACAAATAATTTGACACCTTAACTTTTGAAATCGGACAATGTTGAGAATGTGACCTTTCTTTTGACCTTTGACCCCCAAGGAAGGGTCGGACGACGAGATTACTATTGACACTTTCGATTGCTGGTCCAAGACGAACAATTTGACACCTTAAACTTTGGAATCGGACAGTTGACAATTTGACCTTTCCATAGACCTTTCTTTTGATCCTTGACCCCCTAGGAATGGTGGGACGACGGGGTCACCGTTGAGACTTTTGATCGTTGGTCCAAGACACATCGGACAAAGTTTACAATTTGACCTTTCCATAGACCTTTCTTTTGACCTTTGACCCCCATGAAGTTGGGACGACGAGGTCACCATTGAGACTTTTGATCGTTGGTCCAAGACGAACAATTTGACACCTCAAATCGGACAAAATTTGACCTTTTTTATTTGACCCCAGTGACCACATTTGACCCCGCACATTTTTGCCAACCCAAAACTTTTGTGGAAAATGTCAAGATAATTCATGTCCCCAAGTTACACGACAATACCTCGTAGCGTATTCGAGTTGAAACTTTTTTCGTGAAAATCAAGTTTTTGACCCCGTGACCCCTACGTGACCTTTGAGGGGACTGGGATCAGGTGACATAAATGGGAGGTGACCCTGGTTCCTGCACCCAAGTTTGATATAAAATTGGATGGATTGAGTATGATACACAGAGATATTGGTCGAGCTATGAGTTTTGAAAAAAATTGCCTCGCACAATGTTTTTCAAACTCATAGCGAGACCAATATATCTCTGTATCATGCGAAAGAATCCATCCAATTGTATCATTATTATGTTTTGAGAATCTGAACCAAAAATATCAATTTTCAACTTTAAAAATTTGAATTTGAAAATTTTGAAATTGAAAATTTGAAACTCGAAAATTGTGAACACGAAAATTTTGAACACAAAAAATTTGGAACTCGAAAATTTGGAATTCGAAAATTTAAAATTCAAAAAATGTTGAACTCGAAAATTTAAAACTCGGAAAACTTGAACCTGAAAATTTTGCGCAAAAAGGAAAGGAATAAAAGAGAGAATGAAAAAAAGAGGGCGCCAAAGCATGAATAAGACAAAAATATATGCACCAAAAATGGCGTGATTTGCACTTTGAATTTCAAAATGTCTATCTTCTGAGGGGGCACATCCCCCTCAGACATTGTCAATTGAAAAAAGTGACAACTTAAAGTATGAATTACACAAAAATATATCAGCCAAATGGCGTAATTTGCACTTTAAAATATCAAAAATTTCTATCTTCGGAGGCGGCACATCCCCCTCAGACACCCATACATATTGTTTCTCGATTGAAAAAAGTGCCAACTTGAAGTATGAATTATACGTTAAACAAAAATATATGTAACAAATGGCGTGATTTACAATTTGAAATTTCAAAATTTTCTATCTTCTCAGACACCCCCTACATATTGTTAATCGATTGAAAAAAGTGACAACTTGAAGTATGAATTAAATAAAAATATATGCACCAGATGACGTCATTTGCACTTTGAAATTTCAAAGTTTTCTTATTTTCTCAGGGGGCAAATCCCCCTCAGATACCCCCTACATATTGTTTGTCGATTGAAAAAATTGACAACTTGAAGTATGAATTTCACAAAAATATATGCGCCAAATGGCGTAATTTGCACTTTAAAATTTCAAAAATTTCTATCATCTGTCTTCTGAGGGGGCACATCCCTCTCAGACAACCCCTACATATTGTTTCTCGATTGAAGAAAGTGACACATTAAAGTATGAATTAGACATCCATGACATCTGCCCTGCATCTGTCCCTGGCCAAGATACATTTGGCGATATGTCGTATAACAGGGTCGAGGAGAGGAGAGGAGAGGAGAACATTGTTCAATTTTGCTGGGGCGCAGAAATTAAGTTGTGCCCCCCGGGTTGCACATTCCTGGATACCCCCTGTAGTTTGGGCCTCATCTGGGCAATCGACTCTACGCTAATGAGTTTGATTAAACTTTAGATCAACAGGAGGGTCAAGCGACCATGAAATAGAGGAAGTTTTGGAAGGCCATTGTTGTTCAAGAACTACATACTTACTTTTAACTCCAACTCTATAATCTTGATAGCATCACTTATGTGTTGCACCTGCACTTCTTCTGGAATACTTTTGATCACACTGGGCAGCTCTTTTGGTTTGGTCATCTTCGACAAAGCATCTGCAAGTGGTGAAGTTACCTTGTCAACATCCACCACACTTGACTGCAAATATCGATATGCATATTTCCTAACAACTGAAGACAACGACATAATATCCTCCATATCAAAGTGCTTCAAGTAAGACTCAAACCTCGTTGACGCTTCAATTTCCAGAGTTTTACAAACGTCCTTTGACAATTTTAGCAAAAACTGAGTAGCCATGATGTCTTCGAATAGTTCATAGAGATGTACTACATGGCAGAGTTGAAGATTTGTAAAAGGTTCGGAAGACAGTTCATTTGTCGCAGAATTGACGAAAAAGTCGCTTGTGTATTTGTGTAATGGCTGTTTACCATCACCTCCCGATCGTTGAAGAAAAGCTAAAACAATCTCGGTTTGTCCCAGAACCCTCTTGCTCTTTTCATCCCCTGGTGGGTAACGTTTTTGTATATCGTCTTGAATTTGCTTGCTTACTTTCTCCTGGGGAATAGCCAAGTCGATTTCTTTCAGAAGGTGTGTAAATTCAGCAAGTAGTTCGTCGAGAAACACAAACCTAAAAAATGGGTGTTCGGTTGTAAGACGTTTCTTGTTCAGTACCAAACTAGTACAAAGTTGACGTTCAATTGATGCATAGTTAAACATGTTATTTTCACCTTTTCCATTAACAATGTAAGAATTGATTAAAAGTCTGTCGTCCCACGTAAACAATATAATGTCTTTACTTGATTCTTGAAGTGGAATAGTTCCCAAAGCAGCTATCTGATCGACATCCATTTGCATTTTTAAAGCTGGACAACTCCCGGATGTTGCAATGCAGTATGCCTTCAACAGAAAATGATTCTGAATCTCCACCAAGACATTTAAGATAGTTTTGAGATAGCTTGGTTGATTCTCGCTTTTATCTATACAAACTGCCAACTCTCGCTCATCGGACATCTGTCCAAATGTTGGTTCTTTGCCAGTGATAGTCTTCCAGCTCTGTTGAACCGCGTTCCAAGACTCCTTAAACATGTTAAAATGTCCTGAACTCAACGCTTTACTCTCGAAGAACTCCTTAATAGTCTTCCGTGCATCTTGCTTCTTTATTCGATGACTCAGGTTATTTGACACGATTCGGTACCAATCAACTATTGGTTTCATGTGACAAAGGAATTCTAATTGATCTTTCATAGAGATAACTAAACATAAAAACATGTGTTTTTTTCCAAGCTCGTCTGAGAAGTGTATGTTATTTAAGACGTCCATTTTGAAGGGAGTGAATGCCTGGTTTTGTTTGTATCGAAAGAATCCTTCGAGCTGTATTGAACTTTTTTCACATAGTTCTACACCAGTGTCATTTATTCCTACAGATATGCACGTATGTTCCTTGACATTCTGCAGGTGTTCAGACTTGTATATGCCCATGATCACTTTGGAAAAGGGCATTTCAAAAGATGGGAATTCCAAGGATTTTGTGAGGATATCTGAGGATTCTTTTATCACTTTATGCAGGAAGATGGCAGTATTTTCGCTACTTCTTTGTAACAACGTTTGTAGTGCGTTCCAGTCTTGGTCTATTTGCTTAAAGAGAAATGTCCTGATCTTCACTGAAGCACCACTGTCTACTGATCCTTCAACGTACAAATCAAAAAGCTTCAATAGTTCTTCATTTCGTCTTAGCTTATTAAGTTCATTTTCTTCAGGATTGATGTAGTGTCCAATCAGGAAGATGCTATGCGTAATTATACTCAGTACCCGATAAGCGATGGGATGGAGTTCTCTTATTGATAAATCAGGCCGCAAGAGTTCCTCATCAGATCTTTTGTGATAGCTAGTTGTCGACGTGTCTGTTGTACCATTGGAGTTTTGACTGTGGAAAGAGGCGTGTTCTAATCCTCCATGGCATGCTGGACACCTCCGCTGCGTTTTATCTTCTGATGTGCTCTGCGACCCTACAATTTGTACGTTACATGAAGGACAAATTACCATCCATGATCCTGGTACTTCAATACTGTGTGCGGTCAATTTGGATAGTGGAATACCACCAAATGGTAATGGCGTGGATGTATTTGGATAAAGACATTGATAAAACGACTCTTCGTTAGGCTTCACTAAAATGGTAGACAAAATGTGTGCTATTACAGACATTTGCTGAAGCACTTTTGTCATATCGCTTTTGCGTTCTTTTGTAAGTGTTATGAACTCAGACAAAATCGTATCATTCAAAAGAAGATCAATAAATCGGGAAAGGTCTTTATATTTTGAGAAATTGACTCCAACCTTTGTTGCAATTTTTTTCTTAAAATCCTTGTCGGTACTTGTCAACTGGTCACTACTTCCACCGATAACAAAACGTTCGATAATGACTGCTGATAAAGCTAAGGCCATCCTCCATTGGTTCTTTGCTTTAGATATAATAATATCGAACTTGTTTTCTTGCGTCTTGCATGTCTGGTCATTTTCGAATTTCTGAAATGTTTCTTTCACCTCTTCGAAGCATTTTACGTAACTCATAGGGCTGTAATTTATAGTTGGTGCCGATGATCGTGGTGTACTCCAAATAAGCTTAAATAAGTATTCTTTCAATGCAATGACTCGTTTACTTTGTAATCCGCCTTCTTCTAGTGATGCTCTAAAAATGTGGCCCCATTGCTCCTCTAGATCTTCTTCACATTCTTTGTCATCTTCTTTATCATTAATTAAAAATGTTTTAAAAAGAGCAGAAAGCAATGCTATTGAGAATATCAACTGCATCGTACACTTATCACTCTTTGCAACAACAGATACTGATTTTTTAGCCTCATCAAATATCTTCTCATCATATGTATTTGGTTGCCCGGAGACAATCTTTTGTATCAGATCACAACACAAGACGGCCAAAGGATTGTCAATTATATGTTGTCGTCTCAGAAACGTATCTAACGCAAATAGATTCGGAAATTGCTCATGGTCAATACAGTCTGCGCTTTCAATTATTCCCCATCCTGTCGCAAGGGGAGGGATATCATGCCTCGTACTACCATCTTCAATATCTGTTTGTATAATGCGAAACAACAAGGGACTAGCGAATGCTGTCAGATTACCGTCTTTGTTATTGCACATTGTTTCCAGCGCACTTGTCAAGAAACAATCGTCTGGATTCGCATCAAAGGCTCTGATAAAAAATGTCCCTTCAAAGTCTTCTACCATCTGAACTGACAGATCGTCTTTTGCTTTCTGTCTAAAATATTCGATATCAATGACACTAAAGACTTCATCTGTTGCTATGCTGATTTGAAGGTTCTTTCCTAGGTCAGCCAAATTTGCTAAGCGGAGTTCGGTCTCTTTAAAATGTTGTATCAGAGTGCAGTAATTCCTACATAGACTCAAAAAATGAAAAGCACAAGGTATATCTTCTGCTATTCTTCCAGCACAGAGAATAACTGACCTCACCTTCTTTTTCCACTCGGAACAACCACCAACAGATTTCAAAACATCACGTGTTGGTAAAGAAAGCTCACATATCCGTCCTACTATCGTTTTCATAGTATCCTCTTGCCAATGTCTTGGATTCTGATTGTTATTTGAAAATTCTATACTATATATATATAGTAATTGCAATTTAGCCAGAAGGACATCTTTTGCCGTCAGCATAAGATAGTAAAGGATGGCAACTTTTGAAACTGCTTTCTGATGTTGGTTTATCATCGGTTGGAACGTGGTTTTGAGAAACGTGTGCAGTAGTAGAAAACTTTCCTTTGGTAGATATTCATGAAGATTACTTAAGAAAATTGTAAACAAGTCGTCTAAAAATGTATCTACGTGTTGATCTAGATATTCGCTAAATCGCGCTTCATTTACAGCCTTCTCTACATCGTCTTCCAATTTCGGCAACAAGCTATCTAAGTCATGCTTGGATCTCTTATGTACAACAGCTGGACTTTGTTTAATGAGCGTTTCAATTTTCTCATGAAACACCATAAAGAAAGGAAATTGAAGGGTCAATGGTTTGTTGGAAATAAGCTTTGACGCTGGCCCCATCCGTTCTGGAATAATGGCAGAGCAAATATCAAGTATGTTACTTGATTGGATACACCATTTCCAGAAGTCAATTGTGTCTTTATCAGAGGAATCAATCCAAGCTGACTTGCTTGCTATGAAGAACAAAAAGTTTGCCAAAATGTGTTGAATTTTCACTCGTAATGTTTCTTTCATTGTCGATTCGAATGTCCCATGGATAGAAAGTAAATTTATGTCAGAAGCAACAGTAGAGAGCCAACCATACCGTTCCTTTGGTTCTTGGAGAGCAGGGAGATTTTTACTGTCCTTGTTGTTAATTAGATTAGTCTTAAATAGAGTCAGTATGTTATATTCTGTAATTTTTCTTTTGACATCCGAGATGCTTTCCATGTTTTGTTTTTGTACGTGCCTGAATCCTGACAACGCCTGCATCAGTTCTCTACTTGCAATCATTTTAAAATCCACTTCATCTTCTTTAATCAGCTGGAGAACCGTTTTACCAACTATCGTCTCGAAGCTGTATGATGGCGCGAAAAGACTGTCAATTGTCACTTGATTCCAGCCTTGTAGAGAGCTGAAATACCATGAATCCGTATCTTCAGTTTCTCTTCGATCTACATGCACTATGATACAAACATGTTTCTCCATTGTTGGTTTGTACGATGTCTTCATAAACTCTTGTTTGCAATCATGTATCAAGTATCTGGCAGACGACATGCGTGTACTATCGACTTGGGGTGAACATTGTAATATTAGAATTCTCTTGCTGTTTTCTTTAAACCAAAATGTATGCACCTTCTTTGCAAATTCTCGTTCACTCCTAAAGGTAGAGAGTCTTTCAACACAAGTAGGTATCTTGACATTAACCATGCTCTCTAGATCTTCGTTAATATTGGTATGTGTGTAGATAATTGTCATCGATGACTCAGTTTCATTTAAGAAGTGTACAAGTCCGTGATGATGTGGAAGTTTTAAATAACTTTTCTCAATGTCTCGGAATTCTTCACGATTTTGTATCAAGAGTCCCTCTGGGCACAGTAAAGAAATCAATTCGTTTTTACATTGCTCTATTCCCTCGTCATATGTCAATTCTTTGCTAGCCATATTGCAAACAACAGATGAAGTAATTGTGTTTCTGTGTAAACCAAGAAATACACCTGTTTTTTCGATTTTTGTGTGTTTTCCCCTTTTTACGTAAGCGTTTGGTTCATTTTCGTCATTCTTTTTGAAACACTCTGCCGCCCATGATTGTATGCTTTTAACCGCTTCTCTTTGTTTGGTTGACAGAATATCTGATTCTGTTAAGAATTGTTTTTCGAACCTGTTCAGGAATGGTGGATCAGATTCATCTACTTCATATTTGTTTATAAGAACGATACACCGAAAATGTTTGTGGACTTCACACAATGGACTCCTGATGGGTCCTAGGGCTATTCGACATAATTGTTTGCCTCCAAAAACGGTGTAGTTTTGGTTTAGCATGTCATACAGGCTGCCATAGATACTTTCTAACCCCTTAATAATGACCGTTACTCCTTTTTCCATATAGAGGATGATTTTACTCAAGACTCTGTAATAATAATCTTCTGAGACGTCATTTTGGAAATGACTGCCAAATATGATCTTGTACTCCCTGCCATCAAAGTCTCTAAGTTTATGCTCCAAAAGAGACCGTAGTAAATCCTCATTGGTAATATCGGTGATAATCATAAGGTGACGGGCTATATCATCGTTAATATTTTCTGAAATCATTTCCAAAGTTCGACTTGATAACCCTTGTCCTTTGTCAATAAGTCCTTGTTTTGCACAAAATGAAGCCATACTGGCATCTGAGTGACCATGTTGTAAACCTCCAAAGTTGCGTCTTACTCCCGCTTCTAATAATGCTGTAATATTACTGTTCTTTTCAATCAATGACTGATTGTCGGCTTTCATAGCTGCTTCTGAAACATACTTGATGAGAGCGTAATAGTCTCTAAGTCCATGAAAATTTCTGTGTTTTGTACCAGTGGTATAATGGATATATGCATCAGTCACCTCTCTCAACAAATTATCAGAAATTAAACGATCACAGTATTCACCTATGGCATCCCGTATGGTTTTAGCTGTTACGTATAAATCATTAGTGGATGGCCTCACACGAGACAAGTAAATTGCTCTGTTCATCTTTGCTGGATCAAGTGCATAATTTGATATTCCGACGACAGAAATGTTACCAGCTGATGTTTGAAGATCATGTTTGGACTCAAGAAGTGAATGCAAAACTTTTAGAGGGTTACTCGGTGAATTTTCAGCAAGTCCAACTTCATCTAACAGTACAACTGGTAGAAATCTGGTGTTTGACGTCTCTTCTGTCAAATACTTTTGAGCCTTGTGGAAAATCTTAGTGATACCTTCAGATGTAGATGACTCTGACCCTTGGTAAGATAATACGATGACAGCAGGTAATTTTTTCAAGAAATCTGTTTTAGAATCAAGTCCTCGAAGGTTGCTGTTGACTAGCTGCATTGAGAGAGACTTGCTGCTCCCTGGGTTACCTACGACAAATACTGGAATATAGGCAAGGATGCATATCAAGATGACAAAAACGTTTTCTCTCAAGGCTGGATTCTTCGCAACCCCTAGTGGAATATCCATGTTATCTAGAAGGTCCATTTGTTCTCCAATAATAACCGCTTTTACATAGCTCCACGTAACATGCGGATATTGTTCAATGAAGCATTCTGAGACAAGTGTTAAAAACTCTAATCTTACATGACTCTCCTCATCTTCAACAATGCGACAATAGTAGCAGTGAACAAGAGCTAAAATAACTGATCGTAATTTGTGCTCATTTTTTGCTCCACTTTTTTGACTTTCGCTAGTGAATATGTTGCGCTCACTCTTTGGCAGGTGTTCCGTAATGTTAGCCAAATATTTTTTGCTAAACCACTCTGAAACAAAGAACGAGGCTAATTTGATACAGCGACGAATGTCACGTAAACTGACACAGTACTTGTTTTTTTCTCTGTCTCTGGTGAATTTCTGCAATTCTGATACAGCCCGAGAGAATACTCTCAGCAGTTCATCATCTTTAAGCTCTGTATGGATCGTGTTCATCATTTCATAGATGTATCGTAATTCGTCCTTCTCCTGCAATGCTCCAAAGTCCCATACGTATGACAGCATCTGCTGTGGAAGTGGTTCGACTCTATAGACAAGATTTGACTTTGCGTCATGGTTACATTTTCCACGCAGACCTCCTGATGTTTGCAAAGGTCCCTCTTTCCTTTCAATATACGGGTTACATGCTGCTAGGAATACGAGATTCGATGGCAATTTTCTACCTTCACATGAATTTCTCAACATGATCGCACTGAGAAGACCAAGATGATTGCATGTGTTTATTTCATCGAAGAATACCCACACCATGTTGGATTTGCTTTCTCGTCCTGATTCCAACTGCTGAGCTTTTTTTATTGGATTTAGTATGAAGTCTTTTATGTCATTTCGCTCCGTCCCAGCATGAATATCCATTTGAAAGAAAGGAACCCCGCATACATTTGCAAGATAGGTGAGTAACAATGTTTTTCCACAGCCAGTTTCACCCATAATAATGACCGGTATCCCGGCCATTATTCGTTTGAATATCAGTATCATTTTAAGCACATTATCAGGAGTGAGTGCGTAGTCAAAATTGGGTTCATCTAGTTTTTGCCTGCTAGAACGACACACTTTCTCCAAGATCTGCCTAAAATCCGGTTTTACTTTTTTCTTTTTGCTATTATCTAGAAGCTCATTTTCAAGATCCGTTGGTTCTAATTCGATCATTTTTGTATTATCTAAAGGTTCCTTGTCATGCTGACCTTTAAGAAGCGTCGGTTCTAATTCGTTCATTTGTTCATAATCTGGAAGTTTTTTGTTGAGCTGACTTTCAAAAAGTGTCCTAATACTTTCATCTACACCTTCCACTTTGCGATAGAAAGGCGTAACAGTTTCAATATCCTGACTGTTAAAGACTAAAAGTGTGTGATTACTCTCTTCCCACTTCTTTGTAATTTCAGTTTCTTCCTTTTGTTCTGCCAGAGTAGCACGGTTGTTTAAAGGTGTGAACGTCATAGCAATCTTATCTAGTTCACGGAAGAACTGCGATCTCACGTTGTGTACACCAACTGTGAGTTTTAACGTAGCTGTTGAGAGAAAATTGGAAGCAGACAGACTACGAAGCTCCCCAGCAAACACGTTCAAGTAGATTTCAACTAAGGCGAATGACATTCTTTGTTTCGGAATATCTTGAAATTTTGTCTTAAGAAGTTCTCTGCACACAGAATTCTCCAAAGGAGTTTCACAATCCTTTCCAACTAATCTGATATCCTCCAAATCGAGCTGATTTTGTTCCTGAGCCTGTAAATAGTGACATACAACCTGTACAGCTGAATTGATTTCGGTACTGACGATATAGTCATCAAAGTTTCTCCATTGTAGATGCCTTTTCGTGAAAATCGACAGAAACGATATATAATTGTTATTCTTTTTTACCGGCAGAGTTCTATAACCACCCTGAATCTGGTCAGGGATACGAACATCATGATTTCCATCACGAGATGTACCTTGATTTGCCATTTCTACGCAAATATAATCAGTGTCGAGGGAAAATACATGCTGCCTGCTTTGGGCAATTCCAAACACTGTCAATTCAAGTATCAGTGTATTAAAAATATCCAGATTTGATACAGTGCCTACGTCTATGTGCAGCATCTTATTTTTTGTAAGATTAAGCTGACTGAGTTGCTTGATGATACCGTCTCTGTTGATTTGTCCATAGATATTTACATGGATTACCTCTAAATAGTTCTTTACGGCTTCCCTCTTTATATATTCTGTCTTCCCAAGTCCAGGTGTTTCCGAAGTGACAATTTCAAATTTGTTCCATTTCTTTCTGAGATATTTTGTCATTTGTTCACTACTAAGACCGGTTACAGAATGAGTCACGGCAACATGTGAACGAAATCTTGCAACGAAATGTTCTGTTTCATCTTCAGAGATAATAATTGCTAGCATGAAACGTTTGCTTGTCTGACACATCGTATTTATTTCATTTATGATGTAAGAGCGGACATCACGTGACAATAACTGTGGATTGATAATTGTGAAAAGAGTATCTTGTTGGTTTGTAGAGGCACCCCTGCAACGTTGCAACAAGAGTTCAGCTTCTTCTATTAAGGTATCTTGTTGACAAAATAAAACCTGCCATAATCGTGGGATCTTCCCAGAGGTGTCCTGGTACAGCTGCATCAATACCGACATTGGATGACTTTTGCCTTCCTCAACTGCCACCAACGAAACTGTCCCAGACTGTACACGGTGCACTTCGGTCTTTGGGGGCGCGTTTGAAGGACTCTTCATGCGTATTCTTCCAGTGAATTTTTCGCCAATTTCTCCCTGGGCATCAGTTTCTAAAGAGCTGAATGTTCCTCCAGTATCCAACAGGACGTGGGTTTCTATAGAACAACCAAGTTTCATAAGACGTTCCCTTAGCGCAGTCCTATAAGTATCTCTGTTGCTTTTATTTGTCAGGTCCATATCTTCATCCCCTTTGAATATGTTCTCTGGTTCAACAAAGACGACAGTTGATTGAGTATTATTCAGATCGAGTTGTTTTAAAATGGTTTCAATTGCGACCCTCTTAATTGTTTGAACAGTTGGTGCATTGTGTTGTGTTAAAAGCTGTTCAAGCATCCACAGCTTATTGCCGTCAAAACAATTCAGGACATAAAACTCTAAACGAACCTCTCTCATGACATTTACCCATATTCTATATTTGTTTTGCAAATTGTGCAACAATTTGGTTAAGTTCTGAGACCTGCACAGAATTTCTCTCCGAAGTTTACATGTGCTGTATACATATTGAAAATGTCCGCTATTGTACAGATCATTGAGAATATCTATTGTATGTTCTGCATCAGTAATTATTCCGATGTACTGCTTATAGCAACCAACATCTTCTGGAGAAAGCAACTTATTATTTTTCGAGTTCACAGCAAGTAGAGCTCTGCTTTTTAAATCCTGAAGGTCATCTAACGTTAGGCATTTTTTGACATGCTTGGTGTCCGTACTTATTTCATAGGATACTTCGCTACTGTACGAAGAATCATCATCTTTGGGGGTAAATATGAATTTCCCCTTTTCAACAGTTTTTCGAATTATAACTCTCGTTAGCTTTTGGGGGTCAGCAAGTTTGATGTATAACTCCTTAACGCTGGAAAGGTTAGACTTAAAGTTATCAAGTTTTCTTTTAAGCTCACTTTTGTTTTTAACTTCAGCAATGCGCTTAGTCAGATGACCGATCCAGTCAGATCCGTTGATATCTCGAAGCGACTGAATAAATCGTTTAACATCTATGATATCAGCTATTAAACTGATGTGAAGCGAGCCCCTGTCGTTCTCTTCGATAATTTCACCAAGATTTCTGAGATCCTCTTTATTTTGTATTATCTTATCCAAAAACTTCACAACTTCCTTGCATTTGGAAAGCTCTGATACTATAGGCCAATCATTTTCTCTGTCAAATTTTCCGTCAATCCACTTTATCGTGTTATCAAGTTGTCTTAGAGAAACATTGTCAATGTTCGGTAATTTTAAAATTTCAAGCATATCATCGGTGTGTTCAATTTTGAAAATCTTGCAAACATCGTCAAGTTCTTGACACTTGTTCTGACAAATGAAACTCTTAAGTGCTGTCTTTACATTTTCCGGTATTGGTTGATTATTGATTTTTTGCACTATCTGCAATTCTTTAGTCAACGTGCCAGTGTCAGTGATACCATGTAAAAGAGTGGCAACATTGGATACTGTCATTTCAAGTGCACGCTGTGTTATATTCTTCCATTTCTTCTCATAACGTGGTAAGCACGACCCGTTCACTTTTCGACAGAAATCTTCTAAAGTGATTGCAGAAGTACAGCCTTCGAATTGGTCCTTACAGATGTTAAAGAAATCTTTCGAATTAGAAATAATGAATATTCTTCGAAATTTCATTATTGATTGAAATGATCCCCAAAACTGTTCTCTATTAGCGTTTGAAATCAAGTAATTGGAGCCAATGGCAGTCATTTTATCCAAATTGTCTATTTCTTCCTGCAACTTGGTTGTGTCTATTCCGATAGCCGAGCGATTGTTTAATCCTTTAATAAGTTCTACCAGCCGACGTAAATGCGTAACATCCCTCCTAAGGTGTTCTGCATCATTAATGATGTAGTCTACAGCATCACACCACGGAGTTCTGATACTCTCATCAAGCCCTCCAAATAAGCGAATAAAGTCTTTGAAGTCATGTTTGCTCCGATTTAGAAAATCGGCATGTACAAATGAACAACACTTTTCTTTTTGTTTTTGGTATATGTTACGCAGTACTTCAAGTAATCCATTCCTTGTTTCTTTAAGCATGGGGTCTGTAGATAGGAAATCCCACCCTGGTTGAATTCTAAACAATGTTTTTAAATACTGGTCTGCATTTGATAAATGCTTTTTAGTATCATATGGGATTCCCATTTTACTTATCAGTAATTTTGCAACCATGCGTTTTAGTTTATTTCTAGCTTCAGTGATGTGTGATGCAGCTTTTATAACATCCAAAAAGATTTCTGTAAGATGCTGAATCAAGACTTGTGCACTTGAACTCGATCTCACAATATGATGCGTAACATAGATCAGTTCGTTTTCATTATATTTAATGGGATACCCATTAAAGCACATCTTGAGGCGGTCAAAAGAAACCTCGCAGCTGAACAATTTATTCTCATATTCATTTACTGCCTCTTTACACATCGAACGTGACTCATCATCTAACATAGAAGGGGCAATTGCAACCTGATAACGATAGAAGAAATCATCATCTTCTTCATTGGGTGTTAGGAAGGAAGCCAGATGCGAAAATACTTCATGTTGCTGATCCTTTTTTAGTTTCGGTAAAATCCAGATCAACCAACCAGAGTGTAGGAAATTGACGATATGTTTAAAATCAGGAGAATTGTCGGTTTTGACTAACTGGCACAACTTTCTAAAAATGTCAATGTTCTGGTGAGTATGAAGGTGTCGATAAATTGGTTGTAAATATAACTCTACTAGCCTGTCTAAGTTATTCCAATCAATCCTCTTCGATTCCATTAAAAGATCAAATGCACGTAAACTCAACCATCCCCAAATCGTATCTTTCTTTTCTTCCTTATCTTGCATTTGAATTCGGTACTGTTGAAACCATTTGATACATTTTAACATTTCATCAACTGTAGCGAGTTTCAAAACAATGTATCGAAGGATTTTTAAAAACTTCCCATCATCATCTTTGCTGCAACAGAGTTGATTAACAACCTGCGAAACATTTTTCTCTACATCGTCCCAGTTGCTTTCGGTAATCTCAATATAATTCTTCGGTTTCGTATTTGTAGTACCGGTAATATTAAACACTTTATCTCTTGAGAAATGCTGTGCTAGGTAGTAAAGAGCATCCAACGTTGAGCAATTCGCGCCTTTAAGTAGGTCATCAAAGAACTCCTGCGTTAGTAGCAGATCTCTGGGAAGTGTCTGCTGACATCTCAGTGCTTCAAGAAAAATGACACTCTTCTCCCTGGAAAGTGGGCTTGTCGATGAAATAATCTTCAGTTTTTGTAGAACATACAGCATAAAAATCTTCTGCGTCTGCGATGAATTTTCTAGTCTGCACTCTAGCCACCTGTCAACATATTCTCGCAAGGTCCCCTGCTTGATATTTTGTGCATTGATTACATTTAATCGGTTTTTAACTTTGTCATCGCCAATATCGGTGTTATGTTTCAGGAATATGTCTAGCAATATCAACGACCCCTGAACTACTTGTTTCGTCCAATTCGAGGAATCCCAATCCCCCCATTTATTCGATTTGTCACGAACAACTGCGAAAAATGCTCTTGAGTCGTCGTCAACTTGCACGGTTGTTGTGGATGGTCTAGGTTGTTTTGAGTCGTCTTCAATTTCCCATGTTATATCGTAATATTCATACTCAGTTAGATATACTTCTGCTTTGGCAAATACCCATTTAGCCTTACCAAATTGCAGGTCATTGCAATCCTTGAAACGTGCTGTCTCGGTAGTTTCATTTGATTGTTTCTTACCAGATATCTTCAGTTGGATTCGATTTATGTCGTTGCGACAAGAACACACCACGGCGTTGAATGTAATTTTCTGTATACCACAAAAATAAAATAATGAAAAGAAGTTTCTTTTCTTTAAATGTCCGAAAATAAAAGAAGGTGATATCATTAAATGAATTCGATTTTTCAAATCCGTCTACTCATTGCAAAGTTATGACGGTTTTTGTGTTAATTAAGGCTACAGTCCCTAAAAACGTCTTGCTCGGCTGAACATCATATTTACTGTGCAAGTTTTTACCTACTTAAAAATGGAATAGAGTCTTTGATTTATATATGCAACTTTACTAGAGATTTCACATCCGATATCAAGGTCAAAATGACGTCAATAGGCTACTTCGAAAAATTGACGCCTTTTTCGCCGAAACCTCATAATTTCATGATGTCCGAACATTCGACTGTTTTCAAATTTTGACAGATTGTAGGCTTGATACATTCTATTGAATTACAAATAGTATTTTATAAATATGTTGTGTTGATTTTGGATGATAATGTAACAAACCCGCGTTGTTTTGCCTGAAACACCGGGCGTGAATTACGACTCTGAGTTCGCCTTGTTTGAGCTATGAATTGCCTGTTTTCAGTATCTACATTATCTTAATTTGGCTGATATACGCATTCGCATTAGTTTCTTAGATCCCTCGCTTGCCATAATCCACAGTTCGAGTCCCCGCAAATACAGTGGAAACCATTTATCTTTTCATGATTAAAAAACATCGGATTCATATTTCCCTGAGCAGATGGAGGTCATTTACATTTAAATCTGGAGAACACAGTTGACACACCTTTATCACATGCAATATATGTGTACGACCAGGCCCCTGGCACTTTATCCCCATTATTGCAAAGCTAATTTAATAACTATTTCTCAATAGACCTCAAAAAACGGTCAATATTCGAAGAATACTAGTATATGCTTTCTTATCGTTACTATAGGTCCAGAGCTCGTTATTTGTATATTCGCCATTCAACCCGTACAAATCAAACGCTTCACTTATATTAAGGACAACGCAACGACTGTTGAAGAGATATACATAACCTCGCCGAATATCTTTAATATCATATTTTGATCTAGTGTCCTTCCGTGGTGTCGCTCGTGTAATTTTAGACCCAAAGTAAACGCGGGACGCATGCGCCAAACTAGCCTTTGTTAAAGGCTGAGAACATCAAAGCCCATGCATACATTTTAAGCACAAACATATATGTATAGAATGCCTAATAGATATAGCCAAAAAATCTGTGATATATCACAGACTAGGCTGTTTGAAATATTATAACATTTCGATTTCCAAGTGCTTTGGAGAAATTGGAGTTGTAAACATGCAACCCCTACCAACATTTTCTTCTATGCTGTTACTCAGCCTTTGCAAGTTAGTAACTGATTATGTAACACCCAGACACCACCACTGTGGGGTGGGGGTGGGGTTCTGCTTGGAGCAAAAAGTGGGACTAGTCTATTTAAGCCATTGGTGTTTCAAATCAAGGTTTACAAATTTATCTAAATTATTTAGAGAATAACATATAAATTTAGCAGAAATTTCTGCATTATTTTGATGAAAGCATGCGTTTAATAGATATTGTAATATAGGCCTAATACATTTGATAATACTAAATATTTAAAGAAATTTATTTTAAACACTTTCAATTTTGAACAATATAGGCCTACCTCTTTCAACAGTGATCAGAACTTGGTACTGCTGTGATCGGTTGCCTTTTATTTTGAGGCAGAATTTAAAAATTATACATTGCTTTCTATGGGTTAGTGAAATCAGGACAAGGCCCGGGCCTGGCGGCCCTCTAGTGACTTCTTTTAGTATTGAAAACTAAAATGTTAATATATATTGGTAGGTGTAATACTGGTACATTGTTACACCTATCGTTTAGTACCAAATGAAGTTCAGGTGTAAACAGAGACATCTAAATGACAACAGCGAAATACAGACACCATGCCAAACTTCTCCTTTTTTAACCACTTACCTATTCCACCACACTTTATTCACAGCATCTATAATAGTATCCTAAGCTTTTGCATAATAGTTAAGGAGCAAGATGAAATGCCGTGAGCATTTCGTGAAGAAAGCAAGACACCTATCTAGACATCTTAAGTGGGCCCTTAGGAACATG
>JXSR01S006310.1:13061-24492 GCA_000969725.1 Ophiothrix spiculata
AGCAGTCTAACTCATGAATATTCGTTTTTGTCCACATACTATTACTACGCTATGATTGGGGCCGTGTTTTGAGCTTAGTGTCATCTCTGTTACTCTTTGGTGTAGCGTGCAGTGGACGATAACTGCAATATGACACCCTATCTGGAACCATGCCTGTTCAAATGAATACCCTATCGAGACCGTGACGAAATAATTATTACAAGGAATCATAGGTAAAATGTAACTGTACACCATTTGAACACTCTAGAGTGTGTCTAGGTATTTGAAGCAATTTAAGGCACCATCATTAATTCAACCATTTCTTCATAGTTTGATACCTTATCAGAAACTGAAAGGCCAAATTTGTTACCCTATGTGAGACCTTCAGAGTACCAGGTCAATTTTGATACCCTATATTGCAAGTCTCGAGACCTGTCCAGGGCCCTATTTCATAAAAGTTAAAATCAACCTAAGTCATTGAACTTAGGACAAATTACTCATTTGAGCTGTGGATAAAATGTTGAATATTGAGTGTAAATAGTAATGCTATTATTACTACTATCTCTCCCGGGTTATCTTCTACCTCATAAAGGAATTTAAAGTAAAGACTTGTCTGGTGTTTTTTTCATATGATAAAAGTTAGGACGAATCCTACAATTAAGACTTAGGTTGATTCTAACTTTTATGAAATAGGGTCCAGGTCTCGCTTTTTTGGTAACGCGGGTGGTTACCCGGTCAAAATAACCAATTACCCCCCCCCCCCCGGGATTGTATAGTGAATGTCTTTCACGTTCAAAGCAAAATTTGTGTGCTCTTCTAGCTCTGTTGAGTTTTCCTATTTTTCTTCCTATAATATTATATAGTAATAGCCTTCATTGTATATATTAAAAACATACGAGCTGTGGATTTTTCAATTTTTGACCGAAACAGGGTTTGGAACAGATATGGGTAGAATACTGCTAACAGACCATAGCATAAAAACCGCTCGCTAGTCTGAATTCTTTAAAAAAAAGTAATAGAAATATGCACACAGTTTATTCAATTCTGATTAGCGAGCTGTTTTAAAGATTCGGACTAAAGAACTGTTTCAAAAATTCGGATTAGCGAGCCTATTTTAAAATTCGGACTAGCGAGCCTAATTACTAATTCAGACTAGCGAGCTGCTTTTAGAATTCGGACTAGCGTCGGACGAGTGACCTGTCGAACTAGCGAGCTTTCGGACTAAATATATAATAGTATTTTAATACTTTACCAGTTGTGTAAATGTGAGGTCATTCACATCCAAACTTATTGAAAACAATTATAAATGATTTCAATAATTTTGGATGTGAATGACCATCAGCGCGGAGGCGAAAAATATTTCTCTATTCTCATATCGATATAATTTTGATATGTAATACTGCAATACACCATAGTACTTTCTGCGATTTTAAAATATCTTGCAAATATGACAAAATAAAAGCCAGACATAACGAAATATAAAGTATACATACGGTATTTTATGGGAATGGTGCTAGATCATTGTATGCGTGGTTACCATTTGGCAGAATATCACAGTAGTTGAACGGTTAAGCATTAGAATCGTTCAGTTTTTGAAGAAAGCATGAAACTTTGCACATGGTATCTATAATACCCAGGGGTCTTAAAAGAAATGGATACAAATATATATCCCCCTCTGAGGGTCGCCATTTTGAATTCAAATATGTCCGTCATAATCCCTATATTTTGCCCATATATAATGTTTTATTGCACCTAACACCAAAATTCAAAAGCCTTTACATATGTTTTTATGTCCAGGATAATGTTAGTATAACAGCATTCATGTTTGAGACCGTCATATTGGATTTCAAGATGGCCGCCGCGTGTTTTATATACACTATGTTACTTACAATAGTTAGACTAAGGATACCATATCCTTATCCAACAGTTAGGCACAGGCAAACTCGTTTTGTTGTTTCAGGACCCTTAATTATCCAAATCAATTTGTTTTCCGATATTTTAGTGGTGAATATGACCATGAGGGCGCTTTTTACTAAAAAGGCTGCCTAAAATAAATTCATTGTAAACCGCATTTATTAACTCATAAACCACTTGATGTCAACTTTTTTGCATTGATAAACGGCTTCTGGAGTTCAACAACACATTGGGAAAAATGAGACATTGGGGATACGGTCAAATTACATGTTCAAAATGGCAACCAAAATAATTGTAATTGACTAAAAAGCCCTTTATCACCATGTATAACCTGATATCATTTTCAAATTAGTAAACAGAAGCTTACAAGTTTATAACAAGATCATTGTGTATATATTTCAAATTAAAAACGTTTCGGTTAATGAGATCTAAAATGGCTGCCAAAATACATTTTGCCACCCGGAAATGGACCAGAGTGGCATTAAAACATCATTAAATGCGTAAAAATATTAAATAATTATTCATACAAAAAGGTATTCAGGATAACATTAAGCCCTCTCTTTCTAAAATTGCATTTTACAAATTCAAAATGGTGTCCACATTATATTTAAAAATACATTTTATCACTAAAATGGGCTAAGGTGGCATTAAAAGTGCATAAAAACATCAAATATTCAAAATAATCAACAAACGTGACTTTTTGGGTAAAAACTGACACAATTATGCGTAAATTGAATTGCTAGTTCACTTCTAATCAAGCATTACGGCCACAATCATGACAATAGGGTTCCAAAGTAGACTCAAATGACTGTTAAAATGTAATTTTAAACTAAAGTAAGAGTGACATTTAAACTGCATTAGAAACATTTATTATTCAAAATCGATGAAAAATTATTTTAGGGATTGCAACATGACTTTTTATTCCCAATTTAGGTTGAATACATGTTTCATATCCAAAATGGTACCAAAGTAGAATGACCACCGAAATGCAAATATTTATATTCAAATACGTTATACCGTCATTAAGACAGCATTTAAAACTGTATTAAAAAAACCCGGTTTTTTTTCAATAGGGCAATTTTAACCGAATTGTGTCATTTAATTCAATTTGGTGGAGAAAATAAGGGCCGCGAAAGAGCTGCCAAATGCATTTTTTCCTCAGCTTCATGGCAAATTTTGACCTTATTATATTAGAATATACGACATATGTTAACAAATGTGGTTATAAGAAGTCATTTTGGACTTTATTTTGGTACTATTATGGATTTGAAACATGATTACAACCTTAACAGTGGGGTAAAAGTTCCTATTATAATCTTTAGAACATTTCCTATTGTTTAATTTGAATGATAAATGGTCTATAATGCTACTCAAATAAATTTTGTAATATAAAATATATATTGGTGGTCATTTTGGACTTCATTGTGAGCGTCATTCTTTATTTAAAACATGCTTACAACTCGAATTGTGTATAATTGAGTCTCTAAAAATCACTTTCTATGGATTATTCTGAATATTGGTAAATGCTTATATGTGATGACTCACACCGAAAAGGGGGACTTTTCAGCAGATTTTCTGTTGTAAAATTTGATCGCCTTGATCAAGTTCAACAAGTAAGGTGTCATTTTAAAGCTTAAAAAATGTTGCAACAGATGTAATGAAAAAATCAAAATTGATATAATCGTCAAAGTCCCCCCTTTCGGTGTGAGTCATCACATATTTAGATTAAACGCCACGCTAGTGTATGTTTGGCTACAAAAGTGTATTTTTGCGGCCATTTAGGAATTCATTATAGGCGCTGTTAGGATTTAAACATGTAATCAACCCAGTTTTGCATTGATTTGTTTTAAATTTTAGATATATTGAAGGCCGTTTCAATCCCATTCTAGCCCAGTTCTGAGCTAAAGCTTTGTATTTTGACGATCACCATATTGCATTTGAAATATGTGAATATATGTTCTGACAAAACTATTATCGTAACCCCACATTTTTACTGATTACTAATGATAATAGGCGTTCAAAAGGCTTGTTTCGGTCAATTTCGGTGATATTTTGTGGCAATTGTGGCCGCCAGTTTGAATTAAAATATATTCCACCTAATTTTAATCCCAATATGCTTGTTAAACTCGTTTGATTGAAAGTGGAAGGTTGATATTGAAGTGGTCTACAAGAGACTTTAATTGTGTGTGTTTTTATAATGAAACTATGCTAAGTTATTCATTGTGGCTTTTTTGAAAAAAAAAACGCCGTCGCAGTCACACCGACCCCGATAACAAGGTAAGATTTAGATACCTGTGGGCCCTTGCTAAGAGAAATATATAACAGTTGCTTGTGCCCACGGGTATGGGTGGCCCATAGAAGCTCGTATACTAATATTGAAATTTAGGTACAAGTTGTAGTGTAAACACCATGCAGCCATCTTGAAATCCAATTATGACAGCTTGACATAAATTATATATGACTCCCAAAATATTCTAGGGCATAGAAAACATAAGTAAAGGCGTTTAAATTTTGGTCTTATGTGTAATAGAACAGGAGATATGGGCAAAAATATAGGGATTAAGGCAGCCATATTTAAATTCAAAATGGCGGCCACCAGAGGGAGAAAAATATTTGTATCCATTTTTCTTCATATACCTTGGGTATCATAGATACCGTGTACAAAGTTTCATGCTTTCTTCAAAAACTGAACGATTCTGGTGAATCATTGATCTTAGCTATTCCGCTACAGTATTGGCTATATAAAGTAAAGTCTCTCAATTATGTTTTCGCTTTGACTATAGATTTTGTTTTTAGAAACATCTACAGAATAATAAAAAAAAATCACCTTGTTTAGGCTTTCGCCATGGAAACCCAACTTAGTACTTGGTACCAAGTAAGCTGAAAGAAGCTTATCTTTAACAGGGCTCCAAGATGTTTTTACGAAACAGTTTCGTTTAAAAAAGTGACGCCTCAAAATTTTACGCAGTTCGGATAATCCAACCTTGTTCAGATATTGCCAGATTGTAGGACAAACACTTATGAAGGAATTGCAAATGATAAATTAGACATCCAATGCTAGCAACAAGAGAAGATATCGTGCGTATCCCATCATGCATTGCTTCCTATGGGAAATTTTGTACAGGAAGTCATGTGAGTAGTTAGTGATGAAACCTGCCCACAATGCAAGATTACAACAATTAACTTTGATCTGTGGGTATTTCATCACTAACTACTCACATAGTTTCTTATACTAACAATCCATAGGAAGCAATGTATGATGGGATACTCACAATATCTTCTCTTGCTAGCAACGGCAATATAAAATAACTTATGGGAACAGCAACTTTTAACACTAAATTTTACGGTTCAGGCGCTTTAACGAAAAAAATGCTGTTGTTAACATTATTTAAGACAAAATTAACAATTGTAATAATATCATTAAATATGGTCTTTTGCCATGTTTAAAGAGGATACTGTGAGTGAATCAGTAGTCAAGGCTAATGTATAGTCTTGTAAGATTGTAATAGTGTGTCATGCATAAGAGGGGAAAATCTTGCAGTGAACATGAAATACGGTACCTCGTCACGATATTCTTGAAGAACAGTAGCCTTATGGAGTTCATGCTAAAGACGATGCTGTGTAATTTTGGTCTTATAACTAAAAAACCGTGGATTCCCCCCTTCCCCCCCCCTTATTTAAGGGGGGATTTTCGTCTGGACAGCCTATCTAAAATTTGAATTTGAATAGAAGGGTGTGACTTTCATTCACTACAAGAATACTACATTTAATTACACCAGCACCGTTTATTTCATCTTTTTTATCTAACAAAATATTTCAAAAGCCCGTAACAGCATATTATAAAAAACGTGAAAACGTCAGATTAACTCAGAACAAGAAAAATCTATCATTTTAAACTGAACATAATTAACTTATACTTTGTATATAGGAATATTGGTATTAATTTGCTTTTTCTTGCGAGTGAGTGTGAATGATAAAGATTTATAATTTGTATTCAATACGCTAAGGTGCTCACTAGGGAAAATCCAAACTATTTGTAACACGTATAAAAGTAGACATATTTAGAAAATAAATTAAGTGTTTAAGACGATGGTGATATTATTTATTTTTGACCAAATTGCAATATAAATGGCTGGCAAATGTGACCACAATGGATTTCCTTGCATCATGGGTATTGCCAACATTTACAGAACCCTATAGATTGCTCAGAAGAGGAGATATTGTGTAAAACATATAACAAAATGGCAGCATTTTTAAAATTCAAAATGGCAGCTGAAGTAATGGTTGGACAAATGACATGTAAGACGTTTGGATTGAGCACCTCAAAATTAATAAAATAAGCCAATCAAATCTATTCCAGCACGCAAATCCAACGGGATTACATCTCAAAGTATATTAAAGTATATATTATTGAAGTTTTGTCATGTTTAAGTATTTTGTCGTTTCACGCGCTTAGGTTTAGAGAGTTAAGAAAATGTAAGGCAATTTTTATGTATTTAAAACAGAAAAGGCTGATATCATATTTATTCAAGAAATGTTAGCCAAAGTTCAGAAAAACAGTGGAAAAATACTATTGCTTTTCTATAGAAAGGCAAAATTTTGTTCAGTCATGGAATTAATAATAGCAAAGTTGATGCAATTTTAATAAAACCGTTCAGCAATTTAATAATTGATCAAGTCATTTGTGATGATAATGGAAGATACATCTAGTCACTGTATGTAGGAATCAAGAGAATCATCTTGCTAAATGCATATGCTCCAAATATTGATAATGATAAGGTCAAGTTCTTTGAAAACTAAAGAATGTACAAGTAGTAATATATATAAATAAAACATTAATTACGGGTGGACATAATTAATTTAACCACGGATAACTCTGTGGACAGAAAATCGAAAACTTAAGAGACAATCACAAGAATGCAAAATGAGCTTTTAAAAAGGTCACGTATTCTAAATTATTGAGCTTTTAAAAAGGTCACTTATTCAAAACTAATTTAAAAGATATGTTTCGAGCAAAATACCCTACAAAAAGGGTCTATACTTGGTCGAGGTATAATAAAGATTCGGCTCCGAGAATTGATTATTGGTTTGTTCCACATTCAGATAAAGTAAATTTAATGACTGCAGTATTATGTCAAGCATTGGGTCTGATCATGATATCACGTCACTCAAGATTTCATTAGATGATTCTGGCATAAGAAACTTAAGAAGACCAGGATTTTGTTTAGCATGAGTTTGAGAAGTTCATTTTGATCAATGCCAGCATCCTGTGTAAGAAGTACTGGGTAGGTCAGCCTTGGTCTTCCCTGTGCACGCTTCCCTTGAGTGGGCGTCCAGAACACTAGTCCAGACACTGGTTCCTCAAGCCGTCTAGCACAGTGAGCAGCAAAGTTTAGGCGGCGACCTCTCACTATTTCTGATAGTTTGGGTAAATCACCATGTATAACCTCCCTGGTAGGATGATCTCTCCAGTTGAGTTTTTGAACCATCATTAATAGTCTGGTGTAGAAATTCAATAATGTCTACTTATTTTTATAATAATATAAAAAGGCCAGGTATGTTTGAGTTTATTACTAGCAACATATATGTATAATGTATCACGTGCCCCCTAACCTGAATTCATAAAAATCTCAGTCCTCTGATTTTCCATCAGAACATGATGATGGGAGAATGTGGTCTTTAGGTTGTAACAAATGTAACTTAATATTATCTTTTCACCTTTTTACCCTCATAATCTAGCCCCTCCCCAAACCTGGACCTGGGGCCCGGGGTTCATCTAGCCCAATTATCTCATGATCGTTTTATCTAGCAAAAAAACGAATATTTCAAGAGTCCGTAACAGCACATTATAAAAACATGAGAAACATCAGATTAACTCAAAACAAGCGAAAACTATCATTTATAACTAAAAACTATTGTCTCATCTTACAATTTGTACATCAGCTGTGTATGCTTTTTCTTGCGATAAGGTGTGAATGACATTGCGGAGGAGAAAAACATTTTGTCAATTACACATAAAGATTTATAATTTGTATTCAATTCACTGATATTCTCCCTAGGGAAAATCAAAATGATGCGAAAAAAGTATAATCTAATAATGTATCCATGAATGATTTGTTTTTTTCAAACTAAAAACAATTTCCTCTTGTATCGCATCTTAAATTACAATATATATGATATGTTGTCAAACCGATAAAATAATTACATCATCATTGCTAAAGCGAATTATCCGAACTGCACCAGTTAGCTGCTATGGATACTCCCAATAATCAATATAAGAAATACATCGGTTAAAAAGGTGAATATCAAACAATAATAAAAATAATCTTAACAAAATAGTAAGGCATTAGTCGTGACCTTGACTTTAGTCCTGTATAATGAATATCATGAATTACAATAATATTTCGGATGTTTTCATCACGCTTTTATTGCGCTTCATTTTAGTCTTGCAGGGCAGCTGCAAATGAGTTGTGGCAATTGTGTTAGAATAAAATCTACATTGACCGATCAGACGCCGATAATATTTCAATAGGGATTTTGTTGATCTGGAAAGATAACATGCCTTCTGAAGATTGTTGCGACTGGTTTTATACCTCGACAGTTCCACAAAATGTGCAACTTGGAATGAACAGAGATATATATCAGAATATCATTGGTTTCGTTTTTATGCTTATTATAGTCATACTTTCCATTGCTGGGAATAGCGCTGTTTTGTTGGCAATTTACAAGACGACGTCATTAAGAGAAGATACTTCCAGTTTATTTTTGATCAATCTTAGTCTTGTAGATATTTCATGTGCTATTTTTGTGATGCCATATAGTCTGGTAACACTTTTAACAGATGAATGGTTGTTGGGCACATTTTGGTGCTCAACTCAATGTGCCCTTAACTATTGTTTCATCATCGTATCGATGTCAACACTTAGTTTTATAAGTATAGATCGCAATATTGCAATAACTCATCCTTTAAAATATCCGTCAATCATGACCAAAATGTTGACTCAAAGTATGATCTCCTATTCATGGATTCAAGGATTAGCCTTTGCCGCAGTCCCAATTATATACAAATGGGTTGTTTTTGATTATTGGGAAGTTGTATGTGCCATAGATTGGGATACCTACAAAAACTACGGAGGTTTAACATATGTTATAGTTGCGTTTGTAGTCTGCTTCCTTGTTCCCGCCTTTATTATGACATTTTGTAACGCAGGAATCTATCGGGAAATAACCAGTCACTTTCAGCGCGCATTACAACGACAAAATTGCCAATTGTCTAAAGAACAATTAGTAGAACAACGCAAAGTCGTTGTAAGCTTTGCTATTGTAATTGTTATGTTTTTCATATGTAACACGCCATTTTGTGTCTCAAAAGTTGTCAAAATTTTCTTCAACACTGACATTATGCCTGTTTGGATTAACTTTGTTGCAACATATATGCAGTTTATTGCAAGTGTGTCAAATCCGTTCATTTATGGGATATTTAGAAGAGATTTTCGAAAAGCTTTCTCCAAAATATTTTGTAAAGGTAGACAGAACTCCAACTCGGTAAAAAACATTGTCACTAGTGTGAATAATCCTCGTGTGTCGTCAAATGTTTCAAAGGCAAGAAGCGTCGCTGCTAACTCTACTTAAGAGGGGAGCATGGCCGAGCGGTTAGAGCACGGGTCTCGTAATACAGAGGTTGTGGGTTCGAGCCCCGGGCCCGGCGGTTTACGTCTCCTTGTTTCCTTGGGCAAGAAACTTTACGCTAATTGCTCCATGGTTTGGAAGTCACCGTCGTTAAGCCGCGAATGCTCCTTCTTGGGGCGCTGCGTACAGTGTATACCTGGTGAGTCCATGATCTTCAGACTCATGCCCAGGTGAAACTACTGACACGATAGGAATTTCTAACACAACCCTTCAATGAAACAGGTGAGGTGGTCTATGCCATCAGAATTCTAGATATATTGAGTTCTATGCCTTCGGAGTAAACACCAAGAGGCAGACAAGTGATTTCTGACTTAAAACTTATACTTACTAACTAGTACGTTATAGTTAGCATTTGGTTAGGACGGAGTAAAAAGAATGCTATAATATTAACGGTAACAGATAGTAATCTTGTCCGTATAACCGCATCAAATTCCATAGCCATATGAATTTTTGAAGAAGAAAGTGTAGTGAAGACTATCTTGGACTTTGGTGTTGGTAACCCTCATAAAGTAAATATGCTAGTTCATTGGTACTCATAAAAAAAAGAAGATGGTGTACGGTATGCAAGTTATGTTGAAATGGGCAAAATAAACCAAATGACAGTATTTGATGCTGATTCGTGTCTCTTCAAGGTGATTTTTTGGTAAAGTAAAGTAAGGCTCATTACGTTTCAAACTTGGACTTATTTTAATGGTTATGGATAGGGTCAGCTAAGCCTACGTTCATAACTGTTCATAACACCGAAATATTGTACCATGCCGTTTGGTTTCATTAACTCCCTTGCGACCTTCTTCAAAATCATTATAAAATTTGTATTTCGTTTACATGGTTTAGAACATGTTGAGGATTATATTGACGACATATTGATATACACGAATGTGTGGGATGAACAAGTTATTAGGGTACAAGAACTTTTGACTACGACCAATATATGCCAATTTGAAAGCAAAATCAAAGGATGAGGTAGATTTTCTTGGTCATATAGTAGGTCATTATATGATAACGTTTGTTTTAGATGGTAGACTTGACTGAAAACCTCCTGGAGCCAACAGGACCCAATTCCGTTGATTGCAATTTACAAATAAGAAAGGTTTGGGGGAAGACAAAGAATCAGCTTTCAGGTCACCCAAAGGTAAGCTAGCAATCCCCTATTACATCTTCAAAATTAGTCTAATCAATAGCTGCTAATATCTCTGCAAATATATATCAAATGTAGCCATGGATGCCGTTCTTTTACAGGAAATTGGAGGATTCCAGTTTCCCATAGATTAGCAAGAAGGTCACTGACAGTGTGATGGAAAGTGAGTATCTTGCAGTTGCGTGAGCTGCTTAGAAGTTAAAAGTGTACCTATGAGGTATTTTATATTCTTATTCAGTGGGTGTGGCTTATAATTCAATGAAGCAATCTGACTGGTTCTTACTCTAACTCCGCCCATCCATTATGACACGATAGATGACAGGCAGCGCGTCAAGTTTGAAACATGTAAACAAATAGGAACTACTTTTTTACAGTGCTGCGTTTTGGACTTGTTTTAGCATTTCGCATTCTTATAAAGACAGGTTAATTAATTTATGACATAAAATAAGTCAAAACATCTGTATGACACATTCGATTTTGAACCGATACAGTAAATTTCATAAAATTTATTTGGTTCTTTCGACGATCGACCCAGCCTAGCCCAGGCCTTCTCACTCACTGCTAAAAGTAAAACACATGTGCATGCACTGATCTCGAAGCAAAATGTTGTGGTGAACAACATAGCTCAATATTGTAATTTACTAAAATTATCTCGTTATTTTTTGAACTGAAATTCTTGTTGCAAATAAATGTTGGCACGATTGGCAAGTC
>JXSR01S006311.1:0-11712 GCA_000969725.1 Ophiothrix spiculata
GGAAGTCTGAAAGTGACATGCTGCATATAATCATCACATTCACTGCTTTCCAATTTCTCATTGGATGTAAAAAGGAGGGGAAATCCCATTTGTGGTAAGTCTGAAAGTGACATGCTGCATATAATTATCTCCTGTCACAACTAGAATGACTGAATAACTGAACTTCGTATTTTTCAAGATATCTAAAAAGATATCTTTTCTTGATCAACTGTTCATAAAGCACATTTGTGAAGATACAAAAGCAAAATGTTTTGACATGCGAAGGGGATATATATATTTGTGATGACTCACCCCGAAAAGGGGGACTTTGCGATAGAACACTTTTCAAGATACATGTGAAAATAGGTAGCAAAAAATAAAAAGAATAATAAGAATTTTCAGCAGATTTTCTGTTGTAAAATTTGATGGCCTTGATCAATTTCAAAAAGTAAGGTGTCATTATATTTATAAAGCTTAGAAAATGCTGCAACAGATGAAATTAAAAAATCAAAATTGATATCATCTTCAAAGTCCCCCCCCCCCCTTTCGGGGTGAGTCATCACATTTGTGTGTGCAACTAAAGAGACAATTTTTGAATACAAGAAAATCAATGATATTTTACATTTCTGTGAATATAAGTTTTGAAAAATTACAAAAAATTATGTCTATGATACTTTTAAAAACACAGTGCCTTATGAATTCCACAAAATAAAAGTCAAGATTATATACCAAGTTGAGGAGCACTGTTTAAAGCAATACTAAAAGATTTTGATCAGAAATGGTTTTGAAAAACAGCCTTAAATGAAGGATTGTGACTATCTTAAAGCTTTTTCAAGTGTACTTAAACCTTGTTTTACCACGGAAAAATGGATAAAAAGCAAATGCGTACTTTTCTAAACTAATGTACGTAGAATTCAACAAGTGACCATAACATAAAAAGTAAGCATATTTAAGCCACATAGATTGGAGGGTTTTAATATCTACCAAAAACAAACCCAATAAGCTAAAAATATCAAAAATCATGGATGACACTGGAGCGCTTCATTTCAACACTTTATAGTATTGCTTTAAGTATGTGGTTTGCAATCTTTCTTTGCACAAATTTGGCCCGCGTTTTATTTCTGCACATAATCCAATAGGATAGCGGTCACATGTTGATTGATTACAATAACGACATGGGAATATTCATAATGATTGATCATTTTTGCTACAGTTTGATAGGCCCTTAGAAATTTCAGTAACCCTGTTATGAGCATCAAATAGTTCATTACTAGAGATGTAGTGAAAGACCAATATTGAGTGGCATAAGTGTGATGAAATTGATGGCCCCAGTCATAACTGCATCCTGCCTAGCTCTTACGGTCTCATCTGCATCCTCTTCCTTTATAACACATCATCATCTTCATTATTTACAACACAGTCTCTTCTTATAGAACAATGTGTAAATTAATAACACAAACATGTAAATTAATAACACCAACATGTCAGTGCACCCGCTACATCCTTTTGTGATTGAGTAGCTCTTATGTGCCTCAGTGTCATTCACATCTGATTATGGTGAAATATGACGAAAGTATTAACCTATTTTTCACTGTTAACATATTGTCTGGACTATCCTGTTCAGCTTGATATGTTGGTAAAGAAAACAAATTTATGTGATTTTAGGCTTTTCTAACCTATATTTGCTAGGCTGGGGCCATTTGGAACAAGTGGGAAGTTGACATATGCATTAAACTGGGAAAAGGGCGACTGCGATTTACTGCCATCCTTTTTTGCCATTGAAATAACAGGTGAACACAAAATTCTTACTAAACATTTTAAGTACTTCTTATTATTTTTCATACCACTATTTTTAAAAACATAAAACCATTGTGACATCAAACTCCACTGTAAGTACCATCAAAAAATTGTTTTCCATTAATTTTATTGAACTGTTGAGAATTAAATTATTTCAAAACTATAGTGTCAAGGGCTGAAAGAAGCATTAAGAAAAAAATCAAGCAAGGCATGAGGAACAATCACCAGGAAGTGGTGCATGCTTGCATCACAATCTGCATGAACAAATTCTGTAGAGTAGTCAGAGAAGAACATCAGAAAACCAGCATCAGGCTGGAGGATGCAACAGGGAAAGATTGGGAAACAATTGAAGTCTCACCATAAATATCAAATTTTATTTTCATGAACTCATAGATCACATGATAACAGTTATAGGTATCATTTTAGAGGCAACATCTTATCACACTTTCATTATTATTGTTCGTTCATTAAGATAAGCCACCAATTCAAACAAAGGCTGAAAACTGGCCCAATAAAGTTAGGAAAAGAATCTTTTTAACATGTTTTCATAAACCTGTTGCGCCAATTTTCCCGGCTCCTGCACCAATGGTGCGCCATATGGCCTTAGCAGAAACACTGGCTACAAGAATCATATTGTTTGTATCATATAACCAGGCTACATACAGTCCCATCAGAGCAGAACACATGCTACACTTAGAGCCTTTGAAAATACATTTACATCATCTGACTACTGCACAGAAACCCTTGCAGCAAGACACCAAGAACTAAATATCATAATAAAATCACATTCCTACCTGAAAAACACTGCTAAATTCAAGCTCTCAGAAGAAACAAACCTATCATCCCTAGATAAAACCGTCTAGCACAGGCCGCATCATCAAACCGTCTTTTCTTATTCCATCTCCCTAGCAATAACATCTCCAATAGCTGGCTATGGATTCTTAATCTATGGTTGTCTATCAAATCACCACACTTGTTATGCATTTAGCACAGACTCATCACCTAACAAGACCCTGTTCTTCAGATCTTTAATTTGCCACAAAGCTTTCTCGATCCCACACTGCCTTGTCGATTGATTTCCAAACACGGCGCCCCTGCCTCATTTTTTTCCTCATTACAGCACTAATGTGCGGATAAGAATAGGATTTAAGTCTGAAGTCACTTATATTAATAAACAGAGAATCCCCAGTATGTGAAACGCTTTTTGCTGTGTTTGATCAAAATCAAAAGTTAGTTAAGTGTAATGGTTAAAATGAGATACTTGCGCAAGGGATGTTTAGACATTTAAAAGCTGTTGACTTAACTAAGGGGGAGTGCTGCAGGGGACACATCCACTACTGAACACTACTTCATTACAAGTATTTAGTGTGGGTAATTTATGGTAAATAAGTGCTAGTAAATTACAAAATGTTTGGTTCAATGGCTTACTCTTACTGACTAGTTATGAATACAAACTCAGTGTATCAATTATTTTTAGCATAAACTTTCTAGAATACTAAAACTAAATACTAAATGTTCCCTTGCAATGTCTTCTGTTGCCTATAATTTAATATTTCTGCTTTAAAGTTACATGATCCAATTTTTCAAATTTTAGTTATCATTTTCATAATAGATGCGAGTTTCAAATTTCTGTCTGAATGTTTTCAATTTAATGAGAAGTTTTAAATTTTCACTTTCATGATAGATATCAGTTTCAAATTTCTGTCTGAACATATACAATTAATGAGCAATTTTAAAATTTCACAATTGCCTTATAGATACAATACAGTGTAATGTATTCTATGGTTAAAATAAACAAAACACATTTTCACTTATCTATCAAAAGGTAAAAAGCTTCAGTCTCAAACTTGCACACATTTAAGAAAACAATGCATAGTGTATCAGAGCAGCATATGTGCTAACCTTGGAGTCCCTGGCACATTTATGTGCATCGTCTATGAATATGGTTAGAAAGTCTTTGCAAAAAGATACCAGAAACGATACTACATAATAAATTGAAATTCTCTACCTGAAAAATACGACTATATCCAAGCCTTCAGAGAAAATTATCACATATAATCATCCTTAGAGAAAACTGTCTGGCACAGGCCGCATCATCAAAACGTCTTTTCTGATTCCGTCTCCCTAGCAATAACATCTCCAATAGCTGGCTACGGATTCCTAATCTATGGCTGTCTATCAAATAACCACACTTGTTATGCATTTAGCACAGACTATCACCTAACAAGACCCCATTCTTCAGATCTTTAATTTGCCACAAAACTTTCTCAATCCCACACTGCCTTGTCGATTGATTTCCAAACACGACGCCTCTGTCTCATTTTTTTCCGTTACAGCACTAAAGTGCTGATAAAGATAGGATTTAAGTCTGAAGATACTTATATTAATAAACAGAGAATCCCCACTATGTGAAAGGCTTTTTGCTGTGTTTGATCAAAATCAAGAGTTAGTTAAGTGTAATGGTTGAAACAGATACTTGCGCAAGGGATGTTTAGACATTAAAAAGCTGTTGACTTAACTAAGGGGGAGTGCTGCAGGGGACACATCCACTACTGAACACTACTTCATTACAAGTATTTAGTATGGATAATTTATGGTAAATAAGTGCTAGTAAATTACAATTGTTTGGTTCAATGGCTTACTCTTACTGACTAGTTATGAATACAAACTCAGGGTGTCAATTATATTTAGCTTTTTTTAGCTTTATTTTTTTTATTTCTGGAATACTGAAACTGAATACTAAGTGTTCCCTTACAATGGCTTCTCTTGCCTACAATTGAATATTTCTGCTTTAAAGTTACATGATCCAATTTTTCAAATTTTAGTTCTTATTTTCATAATAGATGCTAGTTTCAAATTTCTGTCTGAATGTTTTTGATTTAATGAGAAGTTTTAAATTTTCACTTTCATGATAGATATCAGTTTCAAATTTCTGTCTGAACATTTACAATTAATGAGCAATTTTGAATTTCACAATTGCCTTATAGATACTGTACTGTGTAAAGTATTTTATGGTTAAAAAAGACAAAACACATTTTCACTTATATATCAAAAGGGGAAAGGTTTCCACCTCAAAATTGCAAACATTTAAGAAAACTATGCATAGTATCAGAGCAGCATATGTGCTAACCTTGGAGTCTCTGGCACATTTATGTACATCGTCTATGAATATGGTTTGAAAGTCTTTTCAAAATGACACCAGAAACATTACCACATAGTAAATTGAAATTCCCTACCTGAAAAATATGACTATATCCAAGCCTTCAGAGAAAATTACCACATATAATCATCCTTCAAAAAACCGTCTGGCACAGGCCGCATCATCAAAACATCTTTTCTTATTCCGTCTCTCTAGCAATAACATCTCCAATAGCTGGCTATGGATTCCTAATCCATGGCTGTCTATCAAATAACCACACTTGTTATGCATTTGGCACAGACTCATCACCTAACAAGACCCCATTCTTCAGATCTTTAATTTGCCACAAAGTTTTCTCAATCCCACACTGCCTTGTCATTTGATTTCCAAACACGCCGCCCCTGCCTCGTGATTTTTTTCTATTACAGCACTTAAGCGCTGATAAGGATAGGATTTAAGTCTGAAGTTACTTACATTAATAAACAGAGAATCCCCACTATGTGAACGGCTTTTTGCTGTGTTTGATCAAAATCAAGAGTTAGTTAAGTGTAATGGTTGAAACGAGATACTCTCGCAAGGGATGTTCAGACATTTAAAAGCTGTTGACATAACTAAGGGGAGTGCTGCAGGGGACACATCCACCACTGAACACTACTTCATTACAAGTATTTAGTGTGGATAATTTATGGTAAATAAATGCTAGTAAATCACAAAATGTTTGGTTCAATGGCTTACTCTTACTGACTAGTTATGAATACAAGCTCAGTGTATCAATTATTTTAGCATAAACTTTCTAGAATACTAAAACTGAATACTAAATGTTCCCTTGCAATGTCGTCTGTTGCCTACAATTGAATATTTCTGCTTTAAAGTTACATGATCCAATTTTCAAATTTTAGTTTTCATTTTCATAATAGATGTTAGTTTCAAATTTCTGTCTGAATGTTTTTAATTTAATGAGAAGTTTTACATTTTCAGTATCATGAGAGATATCAGTTTCAAATTTCTGTCTGAACATTTACAATAAAATTGCCTTATAGATACTGTACAGTGTAAAGTATTTTATGGTTTAAATAGACAAAACACATTTTCACTTATCTATCAAAATGGGAAACCTCTCCGCTTTAAAATTGCACACATATAAGAAAACTATGCATAGCAACAGAACAGCATATGTGCTAACCTTGGGGTCCCTAGCACATTAATGTACAATATCTATAAGTTATGGTTTGAAAGTCTTTGCGAACAACACCAGGAACATTTAACTACACAACAAATTGAAATTCCCTACCTGAAAAATATGACTATATCTAAGCCTTCAGAGAAAATTTCCATATATAATCATCCTAAAGTAAAACTGTCTGGCACAGGCCACATCATCAAAACGACTTTCCTTATTCCGTCTCTCTAGCAATAACATCCCCAATAGCTGGCTATGGATTCCTAATCTATGGCTGTCTATCAAATAACCACACTTGTTATGCATTTAGCACAGACTCATCACCTAACAAGACCCCGTTCTTCAGATCTTTAATTTGCTACAAAGCTTTCTCAATCCCACACTGCCTTGTCAATTGATTTCCAAACATGGCGCCCCTGCCATATTTTGTTCCGTTACAGCACTAAAGTGCTGATAAAGATAGGATTTAAGTCTGAAGTTACTTATATTAATAAACAGAGAATCCCCGCTATGTGAATGGCTTTTTGTTGTGTTTGATCAAAATCAAGAGTTAGTTAAGTGTAATGGTTGAAACGAGATACTCGTGCAAGGGATGTTTAGACATTAAAAAGCTGTTGACTTAACTAAGGGGAGTGCTGCAGGGGACACATCCACTACTGAACACTACTTCATTACAAGTATTTAGTGTGGATAATTTATGGTAAATAAGTGCTAGTAAATCACAAAATATTTGGTTCAATGGCTTACTCTTACTGACTAGTTATGAATACAAACTCAGTGTATCAATTATTTTTAGCATAAACTTTCTAGAATACTAAAAACTAAATACTAAATGTTCCCTTGCAATGTCTTCTGTTGCCTACAATTTAATATTTCTGCTTTAAAGTTACATGATCCAATTTTTCAAATGTTAGTTATCATTTTCATAATAGATGCTAGTTTCAAATTTCTGTCTGAATGTTTTTCGATTTAATGAGAACTTTTAAATTTTCATTATCAAGATAGTTGTGTGTTTCAAATTTCTGTCTGAACATTTACAATTAATGAACAATTTTAAAATTTCACAATTGCCTTATAGATACTGTACTGCGTTAAGTATTTTATGGTTAAAATAAACAAAACACATTTTCACTTATCAAAAGGGGAAAGGTTTCCACCTCAAAATTGCAAACATTTAAGAAAACTATGCATAGTATCAGAGCAGCATATGTGCTAACCTATGAGTCCCTAGCACATTTATGTACATCGTCTATGAATATGGTTGAAAGTCTTTTCAAAATGACACCAGAAACATTACTGCAAACTAAATTTAAATTTCCTACCTGAAAAATATGACTATATCCCAGCCTTCAAAGAAAATTACCACATAAAATCATCCTTAGAGAAAACTGTCTGGCACAGGCCACATCATCAAAACGTCTTTTCTTATTCCGTCTCTCTAGCAATAACATCTCCAATAGCTGGCTATGGATTCCTAATCTATGGCTGTCTATCAAATCACCACACTTGTTATGCATTTAGCACAGACTCATCACCTAACAAGACCCTGTTCTTCAGATCTTTAATTTGCCACAAAGCTTTCTCAATCCCGAACTGCCTTGTCGATTGATTTCCAAACACGGTGCCCCGCCTCATCATTTTTTTCTACCGCACTAAAGTGCTGATAAGGATAGGATTTAAGTATGAAGTTACTTATATTAATAAACAGAGAATCCCACTATGTGAAAGGCTTTTTGCTTTGTTTGATCAAAATCAAGAGTTAGTTAAGTGTATAGGTGAAACAAGATACTTGTGCAAGGGATGTTTAGACATTTAAAAGCTGTTGACATAACTAAGGGGGAGTGCTGCAGGGGACACATCCACCACTGAACACTTTCATTAGAAGTTTTTAGTGTGGATAATTTATGGTAAATATGTAAATGAAAATTTTTGGTTCAACGGCTGACTGGCTATAAAAGCAAACTCAATGTATAAATTATTTTTAGCATAAACTTTCTAGAATACTAAAACTGAATACTAAATGTTCCCTTGCAATGTCGTCTGTTGCCTACAATTGAATATTTCTGCTTTAAAGTTACATGATCCAATTTTCAAATTTTGGTTTAAATTTTCATAATAGATGTTAGTTTCAAATTTCTGTCTGAATGTTTTTGATTTAATGAGAACTTTTAAATTTTCACTTTGACGATAGTTAAGAGTTTCAAATTTCTGTCTGAACATTTTTGATTCATGAGCAACTTTGAATTTTACAATTGCCTATACGATGCAGTGGAAATTATTTTATGGTTAAAATTAACAAGAAACATTTTCACTTATCTATAAAAATGGAAAAGTATCAACCTCAAAATTGCTTACATTTACGAAAACTATGCAAAGTGTAAGAGCAGCAAATGTCCTAACCTTGGGGTCCTTGAACATCTATGTACATCATTTATGAATATTATTTGAAAGTCTTTACAAAAGGACACCAGAAATATTACCACATAATGAATTGAAATTCCCTACCTGAAAAATATGACTATATCCAAGCCTTCAGAGAAAATTACCACATATAATCATCCTTATAGAAAACTGTCTGGGACAGGCCGCATCATCAAAACATCTATTCTGATTCCATCTCCCTAACAATAACATCTCCAATAGCTGGCTATGGATTCCTAATCTATGGCTGTCTATCAAATAACCACACTTGTTATGCATTTAGCACAGACTCGTCACCTAACAAGACCCCGATCTTCAGATCTTTAATTTGCCACAAAGCTTTCTCAATCCCACACTGCCTTGTCGATTGATTTCCAAACACGACGCCCCTGCCTCATTTTTTTCCGTTACGACACTAAAGTGCTGATAAGGATAGGATTTAAGTCTGAAGTTACTTATATTAATAAACAGAGAATCCCACTATGTGAATGGCTTTTTGCTTTGTTTGATCAAAATCAAGAGTTAGTTAAGTGTAATGGTTGAAACAAGATACTCATGCAAGGGATGTTTAGACATTTAAAAGCTGTTGACTTAACTAAGGGGGAGTGCTGCAGGGGACACATCCACCATTGAACACTATTTCATTACAAGTATTTAGTGTGGGTAATTTATGGTAAATAAGTGCCTGAAAATCACAAAAGTTTTGGTTCAATGGCTTACTCTTACTGACTAGTTATGAATACAAACTCAGTGTATCAATTGCTTTTAGCATAAACTTTCTAGAATACTAAAACTGAATACTAAATGTTCCCTTGCAATGTCTTCTGTTGCCTGCAATTGAATATTTCTGTTTAAAGTTACATGATCCAATTTTCAAATTTTAGTTACCATTTTCATAATGGATGTTAGTTTCAAATTTCTGTCTGAATGTTTGAATGTTTTCGATTTAATGAGAAGTTTTAAATTTTCACTTTCATGATAGATATCAGTTTCAAATTTCTGTCTGAACATTTACAATTAATGAGCGATTTTTAAAATTTCACAATTGCCTTATAGATACTGTACTGTGTAAAGTATTTTATGGTTAAAATAGACAAAACACATTTTCACTTATCTATCAAAATTGCACACATATAAGAAAACTATACATAGCAACAGAGAAGCACATGTGCTAACCTTTGGGTCCTGGAACATTTTTGTACATGAATACTATTTGAAAATCTTTGCAAAAGGATACCAGAAACAATACTACATAATAAATTGAAACTCCTTACCTAAACTACATGACTATATCCAAGCCTTCAGAGAAAATTACCACATATAATCATCCTTAGATAAAACCGTCTGGCACAGGACGCATCATCAAAACATCTTTTCTTATTCCGTCTCCCTAGCAATAATATCTCCAATAGCTAGCTATGGATTCCTAATCTATGGCTGTCTATCAAATAACCACACTTGTTATGCATTTAGCACAGACTCATCACCTAACAAGACCCTGTTCTTCAGATCTTTAATTTACCACAAAGCTTTCTCAATCCCACACTGCCTTGTCAATTGATTTCTAAACACGACGCCCCTGCCTCGTGATTTTTGTCCGTTACAGCCCTAAAGTGCTGATAAGGATAGAATTTAAGTCTGAAGTTACTTATATTAATAAACAGAGAATCCCCACTATGTGAATGGCTTTTTGCTTTGTTTGATCAAAATCAAGAGTTAGTTAAGTGTAATGGTTGAAACGAGATACTCACACAAGGGATGTTTAGACATTTAAAAGCTGTTGACTTAACTAAGGGGAGTGCTGCAGGGGACACATCCACTACTGAACACTTCTTCATTAGAAGTATTTAGTATGGATAATTTATGGTAAATAATTATAGATTAATAACTGCGTATTACTTGACGCGAGTGAAATTGTACAACAATAATGCACCGCGTGCTAAAGTTGAAGTTCTCACGAGGCGCAGCCGAGTGAGTTGGACAACTTCGACTTCAGCACAAGGTGCATTATTTTTGTACAATTTCACGAGCGCCAAGTAAAGAGCAGTTATTAATCTATTTCATACACGAAAATGATTAGAACATAATTTTAAAAAAATTAAGCGGCATTATTATTGAAAAATGTGTTTCCTATTTCAATAAAACCAGGAATAAAATATAGAAAATACAACCATCCATCGTCCCATGTTATTCATTGTAATTTAGAATTACCTTTCTTTTAAAATGAAACTTGCCATTCAAGCGCGAGTATGTTACGCGTACACGTACATGGAATTGTACAACGCACCACGCGATACGCAGCGTGCAACTAGACGAGATTAATGAATGCGTATAAGTTACAAACTGTCCAATTAGATTTACAATTTCAACGCGCACTTAACGCAGAGTGTATGAAGTGCTAGTAAATCACAAAATTTTTGGTTCAATGGCTTACTCTTACTGACTAGTTATGAATACAAACTCAGTGTATCAATTATTTTTAGCATAAACTTTCTATAATACAAAAAACTAAATACTAAATGTTCCCTTGCAATGTCTTCTGTTGCCTACAATTTAATATTTCTGCTTTAAAGTTACATGATCCAATTTTTCAAATGTTAGTTATCATTTTCATAATAGATGCTAGTTTCAAATTTCTGTCTGAATGTTTTTCGATTTAATGAGAACTTTTAAATTTTCATTATCAAGATAGTTGTGTGTTTCAAATTTCTGTCTGAACATTTACAATTAATGAACAATTTTAAAATTTCACAATAGCCTTATAGATACTGTACAGTGTAAAGTATTTTATGGTTAAAATAGACAAAACACATTTTCACTTATCTATCAAAAGGGGAAAGCTTCAGTCTCAAAATTGCACACAAAACTATGCATAGTATCAGAGCAGCATATGTGCTAACCTTGAGGTCCCTGGAACATTTATGTACAATATCTATAAGTATGGTATGAAAGTCTTTGCAAATGACACCAGACACATTACTGCATACTAAATTTAAATTCCCTACCTGAAAATTATGACTATATCCCAGCCTTCAAAGAAAATTACCACATATCATCATCCTTAGATAAAACTGTCGGGCACAGGCCGCATCATCAAAACGTCTTTTCTTATTCCGTCTCTCTAGCAATAACATCTCCAATAGCTGGCTATGGATTCCTAATCTATGGCTGTCTATCAAATAACCACACTTGTTAT
>JXSR01S006311.1:34243-47837 GCA_000969725.1 Ophiothrix spiculata
TCATTTTCTTGAAATGAAACTTTGCTGGTATTTTGTAGTAAGCACAAGGATTGTGAATCTGTGAAAAATCAATTTCGGCAAATTATGACCATGACATGTATTTTCCCCTGTAGGGCAAAATGAAGTTTCTGGCATTGATGGCTCATACGGGCTGGACAGCCACATATCCTAACCTCTTACTTCTTAAATCTACACCACTTACCTGGGTAATGAATAGTGTATTGCAGCAACGATGTATAGCATCAATAGACAGAATATGAAAAGGAAAAAAAAAAGATATTTTTTTTTAAAGAACATCAACCATATAAGAAATCAACAAAGTTGAGCAATCACTTTTTTGGGAACAAAGATGCATAAGTCTACCCTGTTATATTATGAATTAAATCTAGAAAACCAGAAAGTAATACTCACAAGCAACCCTGTTTAGATGCTTTTAAAAAATGTGTGCTCTGTTTAGAAATCTGTAAAAGGTATTTGTACACTACGAGCTATGTAATTATTTTGCCACTACAAAACAATTATTGATTAGTAAATACAACATGAAACATAAAGAAACAAAATTGTAGAGATCATTAACAACTCTAGTTGCACAGTACAAAAATGATACAAAATTCTGTATCATCGGATCTGGTGAAATATCTTGGGTTTACTTGCTATCTACTGAAGAAATATCTCAAGTTTACTTGCTTTCTACTGAAGATCATTAGAAAAGTAAATGTCTATGTGGAATAGAACCGTGTCCTAGTACTTCCAACCGTGGGTTCGAGTCCCATTATAGTCGTTTTGTAAATTTTATATTTTTTTGCCGTGGTGTGTTGATTTTTCTTCAATTATTCACTGTCACGAATAAAATTCTTGTATTGTTGACATAATTTATATAAAAGAACCCAAAAGGTTACTTTTCAGTCAAAAAAAAATAAAAAAACACATGTCACATTCATTAATTTTCACATTAAATGCAAAATATTTCAACGCAGCGAGGGCCAAGATATTCTAAGCGCAAGCTCTGATCTCTATACATGTTGCTGGCATCAGATGTCCCGTCTTGACAAAAGGTGCTGTTATCAAAATCTTGATGCCTGGTTATCACGATACAAATCACAGGCAAGTATGAAGAGCCGATATTAGGTACCTTTCGTACACCACATCAGTGTATTTATTTCTCCTTGTTTATTCTTCAATTCAAAAGTCTTATAGGCAAAATATATTTTTCAAATTTCATCAATCTGAGTTTTCATATTTTTACTAGCAGAATTGACCAAACTGACGTCTTTTTATCTTCTAAAACAAAATTGATGTAAGGGTTCAAATTTGTTTGTTTAAAAAGGCTAAAAATTGTTAATTTTCATAGAATATACCATGCATCTTTTTTATCAATAGCAAAATAATTCACTTACATTATAATGGAAAAACTCTTAAATTTTTATACCCACGTTCCCAATTTGCAGTTGCTTTCTCCCTTTTCAGATAATAAGGGTTCAAAGTCAGTCTTATTGGCAGGTCACATTAATAAAAAAAAATCTTGAAACCAAGTTTTTGTAATATTGATTGTCAGATCAAAACATTAAATTGCTCATATAAGCTCATTTGCATAGGACCTCAGTACTCACTGTATCATAATTCATCATGAATTATGTGCAATTTGAATAAATTTGCATGACATGTTTGTCAAGTAACTCTTCACTAAACAATAAAACCAAATCCATCAAAAGCAAACAAAATAGTAGCAAGTTTGTATCTGGGCTGATGGATTACACTACATTTAGCTAGTTCAAATGTTCTGTCCGTTATCTCATTAAAGGACAAAGGATTTTGTTAACTAAATCGTAAATGACAATAGAAGTATCGAATTAATTTTACCACACAAAAGAGGCCTGTCAATCAAAGTATAGGATATGCTATTGTCTTTGACGAAAAGCATAACGGCTAGAGATTTTTAGTTGTGCATTTTATCATGTAAACAGAAAAAGGACTGTCAAGGATTGCAATTTCTCAAGTGGGGATTATCTATACTTATTGACTCCAGTGAATAGAATAAGTAATGGGTTAACAAAATATTTTACTACGGATTACAAAATGCATTGTTATGCACGGACAGAACATTTGAACAGGCTAATTGTCATATATGTATTGCATTAAAGGAATATCGTCCGGTTGCATCAATTGTTTCTCTAACGTTTTGCCATATTAGAAAGAAAATATTTGTCATAGTTTTTTCAATACATGTAACATTTTATGGCTAAAACATGTTTATTTTGGAAATATAAATGAAAATGCATCTATTTATGGTAACCATAATGAAATCGCAAAGCAATGTATAAGGAGAGGAGCTTTGAAATAAAACATTGCTTATAAAATCAAAATTTGAAACTGAAACCTCTTCACTAGTGATCTTTCATATGAAAATGAAAACAAAACATACTCCTTTAAAGAACAACCTGTGTGCATGTTTGAATAAGACAATTACAGGTAAGAAGCACAGAATGTCAAAACAATCAAGATGCACAGGTTATTCATATCATGTTCAATTTTGCAAAAATGTCAATGTACTCCTTGCCTACTTTAAGAAATGATGAGGGGGAAAACTAGGGATTGCATGAAAAACCAGAGTTGATGAAATGTGTATGTGTCAAGGATGTGTTACCTTCGTATTGTAAATTGTGCATTGTCTGAGCGGAAACAAGATGGCTACCAGTACACGACAAAAGTAGCGCTTAACAGTCGCAGCTCCCTGGAGTTGATAAACAGGAATTGAATGGCGTGCTTAGTCTGGTACAAATGGGGAGCTATGCATGGTGCAGGATATTTAAACGTGGCTCTCCATCTTCATTAATTGGAGAAATAAGTTCCCTGAACAAAACATGGCTGCAGGGATATTCTGATTTAGTATATATCAGTTAACTTGTTATTGGTATGATCACAATGCTCATTTTTTTCTCTCTTTTTTTCAGAGCCAATAGTTCACTCTGTTATCTATACAGTTCAAAATAAATAAGTCCCCCCAAGAATTACTTATCATTTTGGGAAAACAATTAGGCCCTGTAATTTATTTCAAATTGTAAAATGAAGGCTAGAACGATACAAACTCAATGTGCACCAAACTTTTACATATAACACTTAACCTTCTTCTTCAAATGTTGCCATTTTTGGAATTTCATGACGTATCAAATGTTGCAATTTTTCTGTATATGGATATGGTAATTAATGAAACTTGAATTCTAAGTAAAAATTACGAGTTATCATTATTTAAAATGGTAAGCACTTGTGAGGATAAAAGAGGAAGGGGCTTGTTCATGGTTTAATGAACATAACTAGTGGGTTTATGGTTGAATGAACATTAAGTGAAACGTAAATCAAATTTAACATACCGGTATTCTTCCAGAGACTGTGCTTTTAAAAATGCTTTACAATTGTTTTCTCATTACAATTAATTTTGCTTTTAAAAGATGGAATTGGAAACATTAATGTAAGTCAACCAAGAAAATTAATGTTTCACTGCTTGATTTTTACAAAATGGAAAACTCCTTAGTGTATCATTTTGCTTCGTTTAAGCCACTATCAATAACTGAGATTTCTACAGCAATTGGAGACGTTTTAAAATTTTCATCTACACTTACTTGATGATCATTCAATCGTGAACAAGTTCTTCACTCTTTCATTCACAGAGGTAATAAACATTTGAATAATGTTTACTCCGAAGCAGAGTTAAAAGCTTTTCAATACATCTAAAAATTCAACAATTTTTCATATCCATATACAGAAAAATTACAACTTTTGATTCAACATGAAATTTCATAAATGCTGACATTTCAAGAAAAATGTTGCGTGCAGTGTAAAACTTAAGTGCACATTGAATTTGTATCGTTCTAGCCTTCATTTTACAATTTGGAATAAATTACAGGGCCTAATTGTTTTCCCGAAAAAATCAATAATCCTTAGGGGGGACTTACTTATTTTGAACTGTATAGTTACCATGAACAATGAATGAAAGTGAATTCTACACAAAGAAAAAAGGTGTGTAAATTACAAATCTATATGTACCAACCAATGCAAACCTCCAGTAAAGTTAACCTTTTGTCAATTTTGATTTGGTATAGATTTTAAAAGCTTATATATTCAGCTTTACAATGATACTTATTAACTTCATACCATACCTACAAGCGAAGTGGACATTCTTTGATGGACAACATGTCAGAATACACAAAAAAGAGACAATTTTCCATTACTGTTTTCATTTTATGCATATTTCTACTTTGACTATACCTAAAAATATGTTGTTGTTTTTTCAAAAATTTTGAAAGTTGAAATGGAATCTGATATTTGCAAGTTTAGGAATTTATAGACATTTCAAGTCCATAAAAATACCTATTTTGTAATAATTTGACTTTTACATGTATTTGCCCTGTATCTCGAATAAAAATGCTGACTGAATGCGAAGTTTTAGGGGAGCAGTCACATAAAGTGATTTCTTGTTCCATTCACCTATTTGTAGCCAGCATGCATTCAATGCCAGCCACTTTTACAGTCATAGAGCAGCTGTAACATCTCCATTTCTCTGTGCAGGTAACAAATGATGTAATTCTAGTCCATGCATTTACTGATGAGAATACGCCAACAATTCTATTACAGAAATAGATGGCTCACATCCGCTAACATAGCTATCTCACAGATATGGGCAACTATGTCATATGTATTAGCACATGGGATGCTGCTAAATGCAAATGTACAATTATTGATCAGGGCCACAATTTTATGGCATTTCTCAATATTTTCTTTTTCCTCTCCTCTTTTTTATATCGTCATTTATTGGGAATATATTACCACAAACTCACATTACTGATAAGTGGTATTTTTCATGCTACATTTATTTTCCCGTTTGTCTCGCTCAACTCGTCTTTATTCGTGAAAATAAATATACAGTAAACAGTGTCTTTGTACTGCCACACACGTTACAAAAATTCATGAGTGCACAAAAATTTAAATGAGCGAAATGATTTTAAATTTTCGGAATGATCTGATATTTGTTTTGCAAATTTGGTACTTTGGTGTCCCAAGGACATTTTCAGTGAAAAAATCTGACTTGGTCACAAACAACTCAATTTTTTTAACAGTAAGAGCATATTTTTGCAGAAAACAAGTTCATTTATTGAAAACGTATACTTCAAGGACCTCATATATTACCATATCTAAAAATCAACCTTCCGATCATTTTCCACTTATTTTTCAACTTCATATCTCAGAATTGGGTTTGCCGACAAGTTGTACCTTTTGATGTAACGTGTCACATATATGATAATGATTTCTTATTCAAATCACCTATTTGTAGCCAGCATGCATTCAATGCCAGCCACTTTTGCAGTCATAGAGCAGCTGTACCATCTCCATATCTGTGTGCAGGTAACAAACGATGTAATTCTAGTCCATGCATTTACTGATGAGAATACGCCAACAATTCTATAACAGAAATAGATGGCTCACATCCGCTAACATAGCTATCTCACAGATATGGGCAACTATGTCATAAGTATTATATATTCAATCTGTAACATTTTTCTTTTCAGTTTCCAATGAAAGATCACCATTCTAGAGGTTGCAGTTTCAAATTTCAGTTGAATCAGTCACACCATTTTGAAATTAAAAGCAATTTTGTAACCAGAAGTTACTAAAAATGCACTTGCTGCTCCTTTATAGGGTTTAGTTTATCCTACCCTCTTATTTAAAAAAAAAAATCCACATTATTTTATATTTTTACATGTTATCTTTCAGGAGATGGATAAATGGTGAGTTATGGGACGGTGAGTTATGGGGCAGTGAGTTATGGAGAGTTACAGTTAGATTATTAGGTGAGTGACAGTTAGACCAATGGGCAAGTTACGGTTAGGCCATTGGGTGAGTTACAGATAGACCAACGGGAGAGTTATTGTTAGACCAATTGGTAAGTTATGGGTAAAGTTATTAAGTGAAGGGAAAATGAATGGCACAATAGTCATTTATTCTGTCGGACGCACTGATGTCACAGAATAGAATGCTGTCCTCTGATTGGTCAATTGAGGCTGTTCCATGTTACTCCCTGGCGTGAAACATTGCATTGGAGGTCAATGAAAAAGTCTACAAAATTTACATTTTCAGCTAAATTAATTTTTGAATCAACCCCTTTCTTTGATATGTTGTTCAAAAATGTGTCCTTCAACTTTATTGTAAGAACAGTTTAAAGAATCAGAGCGGAAACATAAAATATTTTGGAAATATTGGATCACTCCATAGACATCGCACAGTAAGTTTCACGCCAGTAACAAGGACTGAGTACGCCAAATTCAACAACTGCGTCCGACAGAATAGGCTAAAAGTGCTATCGGTCCACTTTTTAGATACTGCAATGAAACATGAAATGGTAATTGGGGTGCGATTTTGAAGTGGTGAGTTATGGGAGAGTTACAGTTGGACAATTGGGTGAGTTACAGTAAGCCCAATGGGAGAGTTATGGTTAGACCAATTGGAGAGTAACAGTTGGACCAATGGGTGAGTTACAGTTATCCTCGATCAAATCCTGGACTCATCATGTCTCCTTGTTTCCTTGAGCAAGAAACTTTTCTCTACATCGGTCACATCACATACTGTTCTATATGACGCAAGACGCATTTGAGAAAATCGCATTTGAAAATTCTTACGTAGACTTTGTGTCATAGAAGAGCCTTTGCACTTAAGTTTTCTTCGTATACTAATGTTTTTTAAAAGAAAAAACTTCAAAACCCTATTTAATATAGCTTTGAACTTATAGATCTCTATGTGAAAACATTTTTTTTTACATTTAGAGATCTTTTAGTACAGTAATTGAATACGTCAAACTGAGTTATATGATATAGATCTGTATGTGAAAAAAAAAATCATCGTGAAGTAGAAATAGCATACCATATAAATCTGTATGTGATGCGTTGTTTACGCTATACCTTAGTACGTGATTTTTGCATATAACGCAGTTTGTGAAACGCTAAATTTAAATAGAACGCATATAGACCAAAAATTATTAATTATTTCTTGTTAATTAGGCTAAATTAAGGCCTGTAACTTGATAGATATGAAGAAATCATCAATATATTAATCCAGACAAATGTTCTCAAAAAAAGTCAAAAATGTCATATAAATCGGTATGTGATGCAACCGACGACTACTTGCTTTGTGCTTTGGAGGGCATGTGATGCCTTCGAGTTGCATTTTTACTGCACTTATTCAATAATTAAGAGACTAGCAAAATTGATGATAAACCAAGAATCAGTGTGAAATATACAATGGTGATAATTAACAAGATTCAGATTTTCAGCCAGGATTTGCTTTGAGGTACAATATCTCAAAAATTAACCGTAACTCACCAATTGATTCTCTCCTACATGTAACTCTCCCAATGGTCTATTTGTAACTCTCCCAATGGTTTATTCTTAACTCACCCAATGTTCTAACTGTAACTCACCCAATGGTCTAGCTGTAACTCCCCCGTAACTCACTGCCTCATAACTCTCCAAAAGCTGTACCCTATCTTTCATTACAGTTAAAAGGTAACCAAGTTGGGCAATAAAAAGAAATTGTCTGTGTTTTTAAAACTTAAATGAGAAAAGGTTGCATGGGTGTTTGAAGACAAATGCATCTTAGTGAATTTAGTATGTACTTTGAAATGTGTTGCATAAGATGCAAGTCATGTTGTCAATGATGAACAAATCCAAAAGTTGATTTTTTATATCGGAAACAAGAAAACCAATCTGACATTTTAAAAATGTTAAAATATACGGATATAGTACAACATATACATAAACATATCTTCTAAAAGGTGTATCTCCAATATCAGTTGAACTTTCAAAACTATATTACAAGCAGCAATTGTATGTGGAAAAATTCTAATATTGGTCCAACATCATAAAATTTCAAGTTAACATAATTTAAAAGATTTATACTTATAAAGGATATTATACAACTTGGTTTTGGTTAAAAGTTTATTTTGATTTAAAATTGATTTTTAAGTATCTAACAATTTTGCCCACTGCTATGAGAAATCAAGGTTACTCCCTTTAGTGCCGGGCTTTAGTGCTGAACTTGATTTTCAATATGTGATGGCTCACCCTGAAAGGGGGGACTTTGCAGATGATATCAATTTTGATTTCATCATTTCATCTGTTAAAGCATTTTCTAAGCTTTAAAATGACACCTTACTTGTTGAAATTGATCAAAGCAATCAAACTTTACAAGAGAAAATCGACTGGAAATTCTTATTATTTTCTTTATTTTTTGCTGCCTATTTTCACCAGTATCTCGAAAAGTGTTCTGTTGCAAAGTCCCCCTTTTCGGGGTGAGTCATGACATATATCCTTTCAAAAAGTGCCTGCAATTACAGTTTATTATTATGAAGGGGATTGTGACAAACTGATGGCATCAGTATATCAACCATGGGTCTATTTTTGTCAAAATCTGATCCACTCCAAAATAGATCACATTGAATCTCCCTATAGGCAAAATAAATATTTATTGGACAATTTAAACAAAAATCCATGCAGGGGTTGCATTTACAAACAATGGGCCCTGTACTCTGGATTTTTGTTTACACTGTCTAATAAATTATTGTTTAGCCTATAGACATGCTCATATTAACCTAAGGCTTTAAATATCCCAATCATTCTCTCTTATTCTCTTCCATTGGTTACCTGATATAGGTTGGAATCTCAAAGATCTTATAATAAAATCCTTGTGATAGATGACAATCACATTTTATAGTCGCCGTCAACATATTATGTGCAATGTTTCAACAGTAATATTGTGTAACGGGATGATTGTGAGGAACTCAAAGAGGTTATGTAAAGGACAGAGTCAAGAAAAGAAAGGAAATCTTGTCAACTCCTCAATGCAAATTGTCAACTTAAATACTTCACTTTCTATCTAATAAATTAAATTCAACTTCAGCTATGTGTTCTCAAGTCTTATATGCTCTATCTCTGTGATTTAAACCTAATAACGGAATACTTAATAAAAGATAGGATTTCAATTTTTTAAAACAAGCTATTTTTATAAGATAAATATTGTCTTGATATTTGAAAGTCAAATGCAATTTATGTAACTTTTTGATTTCTATATGGAATGATTAAAATCTGAAATTGTGAACAATGATTGCAGGGCACAAAACCAAGTCTGTTAAAATGCTTTGCAGCAGAATCATTTGTTTAAAGGGATTGCCCGTCATCCCGATTCAGAAATTTTACATTTCTGATACATGACAAGTTCTTTAGTGTTACAGGATCAACGTGCCCATACAAACTTACCACTTTGATCGTTTTCTCAACAAACAAAGAAATGTTGAAATCAGACACAAAAATTGTCAATATTTGTATTAATAGTTACTGGTAACTATAAATTCTTGTGGCAGCAAAGAGATGCTGTTGCGGTGATCATATTTTAAAGAAACTTTAGCCAAGGAGTATGAAAGTCGGGGAAGGGACACAATACGATACTGTGAGTAAAAGGGGTTGAATTAATTGTGGTTAAAAAAAAATTATGTAGATTTCTGACTTTTAAATGTGTTTGCACAATTCTGTAGGTATAAATTAATGATTTTACTAACTTGTTTCAAATTTTTGAAACTCATGGGTAATCAATCCCCTTTTTAATCAAGTGTTTATGAGTACACAACTTTGATTCCAACAGCATCTGTATAGCATCCAGTACAGATTTGTGGAACAAGCTGAAAAACTTTCCCTCAACTACAGGAGGTGTGAACATACTTGGGACAGACCAATGAATACACTTCCTCCCAACATCTTCTGATGTCACATCAAGAACCCGTGTATCCATCATAACCAAGCTGATGAGTGACAATTTCACCCGCAACATTGGTGGTTGCTCCCAGTGCGTTATATTTCTGGTTATCTAGATTCAAAATAATATTACCCCTCCTCCCCCAATTCAACACAACAATCTTATAACATTAAATATACAGCAGACCGAGCACAATTTGCAACTCTTTTGGGGAATTTATTGACAACAACCAAGGAAGGGGGCATAACTAGAGTAACAAACTTGCTTTGTGTCCATGCAGCTGATTTGTAAATCACGAGCCACACACTAGCCTGCCAGACATATAGACCAGACTATCGCTTGAGACAGAAACTGACCAAACCAAATCACTAACCATGGAGGCCCATATATACTATCGCTAGTTTTTTTACAATCTATAAGTCTGTTTTCTTGATATGATTTTTATTAGTTTTCTTGATATGATTTTTATTACTTTTCTCAACATAATTTTGTTCACAACAAATGTGTCTATCTACTTCAATGTACAATTTGATGGCTATTATTAGAGAATATTAAGATGAATAAGCAAGGCAATGGTACTGGACGGTACTAGTATATACACAGATTTATTTTTATAAAAAGAGATGAAACTATTCTTGCACAACCCAACTGAGCCTTAAATTGATTGGGTCAACAAAAAGAGATACAGACTGCTGCCTTACATAGTATAACATTAAACTTAGGATGACTATTGTGCAAGCGGACAGAAAGGAACACAAACAGAAGTAATAGATAGAATACAAAAGTGTGATGAAATTCAATTTTGGAAGTCTGTAAAATATTTCCAGTCAAACCCCAGCAATGGCAAAAATGTGTGTGCTGGAAATGTCCTTGGACAATGAATTGCTAGAAACGTGAACAAAACAAGGGGAGCAAATCCTTGTTGTAATGGTTTCCTACCCAGAAGATGTTAAAAAATGTGACTGATAAAGTGGCTCCCCTTGTCTCTGTTCGTGACATGAGGTCCCCTTCTTCAGATTCATATGGTCTCCCGAATCTTTCTAGTGTCTATGTTGCTTTTCCAACCAAGAAGAAGGATAAACAATCATTCTGAAGATGAGAGTCGCCCAAGACACTCGAAACTGTCAATGTAAGTTTCTAACAAATTCTGGTTTTGTTGTGATGAACTTTTAATTTAATCAAAGTTTTGAATCAATTTGAATTATTTTAAGTGACCACACTTGAAATAATAATATGCATACCACAGTATCAATTTATAATTAATTTAAGACAATCATCTTACAATGTTACGCTTGGCCCTTTGAGTCTCTATATTGACACAGAAATTCAGCCTTTATTCGTTCACATTCCGCATCACCTGAGTTCAAATGTCTACCTGATACATTGAGACCATCCATCACCCTATTCATCCAAAAGGAGCATAAGCACGTACAAGACAGAATCCAAACCAGGGGGTAGTCATTTCAAGATGGATACCAAGCAATTATACTTAATTCATATAATACCCTAAACAAATATTTAGTTATGTTTACCCACATTTGCTCATAACATCAAAAAACAGATGAAACTGATACTAGTTTTGAGATAGGCTTTTACGACGGGAATTCATATAAAATTCATTTAAAATCTACCAACTGATATAAGTTTAACTGGTTGCTCAGTGTGATTGAAAACAGCAATTTCTGTATAAAAAAAGTTAATTTTCATACCCTTTACACAGATCCAAACTTATTTTTGCAATTTAACTATCTTTTGTAATGTACTCACATATTTTTTTAATGTACCCACATACTTTGCCCATTCATATAAATACCCTTTAATAGTGTCTGTACACAAGCATGGTGTCCTCCTTGTAATTACAGTGCCTCCCCCAGAATCCAAACCAAAACTACCACATGACTGAGTTTCCGCCATCTAGTGTGACTCGTTACGACTTTTGATGCGTCTTAAATTAGATATGACATTAACATGACACGACATATCCTATCATCACACAAACAACTGGATTTGCCGTGTTAGATGGCGGAATAGCCCTGGTATATGGGATTAGTGCCACTGTGCTCATATTATCTAAGCCAGCCTTAACAATGTCAAGGTTAACTTATCTCTCAATTAGGAATTTTCATCTGATGTAGTGTTTTAATTGAGTGGTATCATCATGATCCAAATGGTCAATTTAATCAGATTTGAAAATTTAATGAAAAGTATTCTACATATAACCTTTACACGTTCGCCCAATTTTAGTAGCATCACATTAAATATCCTACTTTCAATTCCAAGAATCATTGACTTAAACAGTCCATTAGAAATACACATATTTGTATTAGAAAAAACAATTATTCCAGGAACACATGTTCTAAGTCTGCATGCATAATTTCACACAATACTTGTCCTCTATTCAGATGCAAGCAGGTAATTCACAACAGTCCTTGAGCAATTCCCAAAGTGCCTATAGCCTGAATAATGCCTATGAGTGCAGGCAGGAAGCTATCTCAGAGAGCCTCTACTTATCACACACACAGAATAAGATTATTCTGAGAATTGAGACAACACCACTATGCAGGCAGTCATGTGTTATGACATTTCACTGAAATTCAACCTCAAGTCAAATTGTTTAAGAAGCTTGTGAGTGATGACAGGCACTTAACGGATATTGGTATAATGATGATAGGACTTCTTAACCCAATCTTTAACAGGAAATGTAAGGACTTGAAAACTTCATATTCTAGCTAGAGGAAATATAAACAAGGTCAAAAAGCCCTGACAATGACAGTATGATTTATGGTATGATTTTTCATCTAGAGATTAAACAAAGGCATTGCCATAGATTTGTTGGGCACTACAATGATCCAAAGAGAATGATCATATCTGGAGAGGGAATCAATATATTGCATGTTGAAATAGTTGTTTTTGATAATAGTGCAAAATTGTCACATTCTTACATGCATTTGATTAAAAAATATACAAATTATAAATAACCTGATGCAGAAGTACAATATCTATATACTTTAGGACTGTCCATCCTAACCTACAAAATTGATAGCACAAACTATTTAATGCCCAATTTTCAGGCTTAAAATCAAATAATTACTTAAAATCCACATTACCTGTCTGAAGATTAGAATAGAAAAGCAAATTATTCTGAGAGCACATATTCTAACACTGCATGCATAATTTCACACAACACTTGTCCTCTATTCAGATGCAAGCAGGTAATTCACATCAGTCCTTGAGCAATTCCCAAAGTGCCTATAGCCTGAATAATGCCTATGAGTGCAGGCAGGAAGCTATCTCAGAGAGCCTCTACTTATCACACACAGAATTGAGAAAAGACCACAATGCAGGCAGTCATGTGTTATGACATTTCACTGAAATTCAACCTCAAGTCAAATTGTTTCAGAAGCTTGTGAGTGATGACAGGCACTTAACGGATATTGGTATAATGATGATAGGACCTCTTAACCCAATCTTTAACAGGAAATGTAAGGACTTGAAAACTTCATATTCTAGCTAGAGGAAATATAAACAAGGTCAAAAAAACCTGACAATGACAGTATGACTGGTATGTTTTCCATCCAGAGATTAAACGAAGGCATTGTTATTGAGAAGGAATCAATATATTAAATGTTGAAATAGTTGTTTTTAATAATAGTACAAAATTTTCCCATTTGATTTAAAAAAAACTTAACAAATTATAAATAACATGATGCAAAGTACAATATCTATATACTTTAGGTTAGGACTGTCCATCCTAACCTACAAAATTGATAGCACAAATTATTTACTGCCCAATTTTCAGGCT
>JXSR01S006311.1:59974-71389 GCA_000969725.1 Ophiothrix spiculata
TTAGCTGCCGAAGGCGGCAACTTTTTTTTTTTTCGCAAAGTTTTTTTTATTACATTTTTTATGTTTTTCTTTACTTTGAAGTAGTCGGGTAAAGTTTTTTTTTTCTTACTCATCTTTGGGTAAAGATTTTTTTTTTCACCGCCTTCGGTGGCGAAGGTTTTTTTTTTCAAAAAACTTCCATGCTCCCCCCCTGAGAATCAAATGGTGCGCCCCTTAAAACATAGCCGGTAGTCATTGCCAGATTTATTGGAGTCAAGATGCTAGTTGCCATATGGACCAGGATTATAGCAGAGAGGATGGAACTGCCAACCTTGTTCATGTCAACCTTTTGGATATGGGTCATGCTGGTTTCGCATCCATTCCTTGCAAGCCAGGGAAGAAAGGCTCCACATCAATTAATGACTTGCTACAACTTTGCCATGTCTTGATCTTTCTCAAGAGTTGAATAGTAAAGAAAGTCATTGTATAAACTGAAAAATGCAATGAGGGTTTCACCATAATTGTATCTTTATAAGTGATCAATATCCGAAGAGCAACAACACAGACTTTTTATGCATCATGATAAAGATATTCAAATGGTAAAGGCTCTGTCACACGTCACTGTATAGAGCCAAAACGTAGAAATAACATACACTGTGTTGATCATTGAAATACATATATATATCGATGACCAAACCAGTGTACATAATTCGTACGTTTCGTGATGTGCGACAGAGCCCTAAGATATGGAAGTTAGGATTGATCGCTAATGTTAGAGACTTGTTAAAGTTAAATGTGTTGGAAAAGCATTTTACAAATCCTGCGGACAAATCCTGACTGTTATTACAATTTTCAGTTGTCTTTTCCAAAAAGGATACTTTTTTCCCAGTCATACATATAATCATATAATTTGGCAGATTATAAATCTTCAAAGCCTTTTGTAAGGGCCTAACCATAGTCGGCCTTTCTTTTTTGCTACCAAACATTTGGCTGTGATGTCACCATATATTACGGTCGAATTTAAAGTATAAACCAGTAACAAACATTTGTGGTATTATATGGCAATTCAACACAATTGCAATTTAACTTGAAATTTATTTGGTCTCAACTTGGTGTTGAGGTTATTTTATTTGAAGTCAATTGTCATTTTGATGTCACAACCAAATGTTTGGTAGCGAAAATTTTGTTTGAAGGCCGACTATGTTTTGGCCCTTTGTGACATAAACCTAAATTGTAATTCTCTGTGCCAATTCTGCAAATGAAGCATATAGAGATAGAGCCCTCATGACAACCAATGACATCATGATGTCTCAAGTCATTACAGTGCTGACAGCATCTCAAAACTTGCCAAACACACCACTGGGAAATCAAAGCCAAATTAAATGTCTACAAAATCTCAAACTAAACCTCACATGAATTCACAATTACAACTACATTTCATGTACAGTACTTGTTTCCCAGGCATACAGACACAACATATAAGCAACTTCAAAATCAAATATAAATTTATTGGTTTTTCCTTTCCTTCAACTAGAAAATTTTATTTTGTTCTCCTAAAGCGTTGGTCACAATTACCCTTACAACGGCTTTACGACATGCTATACAATTTGCCAGTGGCATACTGATGATTTCTGTAATGATTTTGTACAAACTTCTATTGATCTAAAGACACAGTTTGGCAAAATATGTTCATACAAAATGGAAAAATAATCATTACTTAATAGTGGGTAAAACAAAGTTCTGTCAAAATACCTTTAAAGATGTTATTAGGAAGATGTTATAGAATTTTCAAAAATATAAATTACGTTTTACTAGCAGCAGGTTAAAAAAGAAACTGCCTATAATACTGGTTTTAATTGTTTTTTATCTATTATAGTTTAGTTAATCAGTCTCATTTTCCAAATCCCACATACTTTCTAATCCTATAGTCATCATAAAAATGTGCAAGATTTGAAAAAGGTTAAAGCAATTCTATAAAATCTGACAACTTGTTTTGCAAATTTTTGCTCATCAGGTTTAGTTTTGATAAGTATTAATACCCTCCAAATGATTTGGAAAAAAATATGCTTGCTTTTTCTGTTATAACCATTTGTTGAATTGACTTTGGGATCCTGAATTTAATTTCATGTGTATTGGCACATCCATTTTTCGTAATGGGCACCCCCTGCGGGGGCACCCATTACTCAAAATAATGTACGCCCATCCATTATGAGACAATAGATGACAGCCAAAACAATAAATCGCCATTTTTTATTCTCATTCTTAGTCACAAATTTTAGTAATTTATAAACCAAAAACCATAAACATTATCATTGGAAAAACCTACACCCCTATATTAGTTTCACGCTGAACGCACTGTCATCTATCGTCTCATAATGGATGGCCAAAATTCCTTATTAGGAAGTAAAATCGCACTCAGTGACTAAGAATTCCATTTCTTGGACCCATTCTACAAATAAAGTACATAGCTGGAGCACTCATGACAACCAGTGACATCATGATGTCTCAAGTCATTACAGTGCTGACAGCATCTCAAAACTTGCCAAACACACCACTGGGAAATCAAAGCCAAATTAAATGTCTACAAAATCTCAAACTAAACCTCACATGAATTCACAATTACAACTACATTTCATGTACAGTAGCTGCTTTCATGACATTGCAGACACAACATAAAAACAACTTCAAAATGAAATATAATTTTGATGGGTGTTTATTTTTCCTCTTTCCTTAAACAAAAAATATTTGGTTTTATAGCTTGAATTTGGATAACAGTGTTGAGGTCCAAGGATTCAAATCCTGCTGTTGAACCAAAAGGTATTTATTATATAGACATTTCGATCAAGCTTGATTTCCAGTGATATATGAGATCACAATTCAGCAAAATATATTTGTGATACTGCTTTAATACCATGGCAAGGAATTTAAAAATTAAAGTTAAGCCTTTTAAATTTGACCCTGAATTTCAATATAGATGTTTACAGCCCATACTGAATTAATTTACACTCAATACGACTTGGAATGTCTGAGCGTTCTCTCGTAAGCTCCTTTGGAAATTGAAAGGGTTAAGCAAAAATGACAACTCTGCTTACATGTGCATCTTTACATGCAGACAAACTCTGTAAAGCTTTTATCTCTTCAACTTCTTTGAAACAGGAGACAGTTAATAAAATACAATCAGCATAAACAGTACAGTGAACTTCTCTGAAAACCAAAGCTTGGAACAAACTGTCATTTATTTGGGCATCAAAATACACATTTCAATTCTACATTCTTATGCTACTGTCATCCTTAATAAAGCTGTTGACATTTGCTTGATAAAGTAGTCATTTTTAATAACAATGGGTAACATATGGTGATAGGCCTTTTCTGTGTTGACACTGATGATGATGATGATGATTACTTCGTTACAATTTGCTGAGCAGCTAATTATTTTCATCTGAAGAAATTGTTGCGTTACTCAAATAAATCTGTGATGATCACTGTACCACAGTCTAATTATAATTTATTTATGATGTTTCTAACTCATGTAAGCAATCTTCGTAAGCTGAGTTGGGGAAAACCCTCTTGCATGGTACAACACAGTTCGGCCCTCAAAAAATAATAAATCACATAAGACCCTGTCTAAGAGGTATTCAGACTTCCATCGATTTTGTCTTGTAATCCTTCGGAGCAATTAATAGCTAATGTTTTAAATATTTTAGACTTTTGGAAGATCAAATATTTCTTAGGAATACTATGGTCAATGTAGCCACCAATAGAAAACCTATTTCTGGCAAAAAACTCTTAAAATTTAAATAAGTTGTTTCATTAGTGTTATGATGTTGCTAAAGCCCTATCATTTTTCCTCTTGAAATATAATATAAAATATTATGAGAACATGTTTTGTGTGTTTTTTTTGTTTTTGTTTTTTTGGGGGGGGGGGTAATTGGGAACAATTACTTTTTTATCATGTAATTCAACATTAACAAGCAAAAATTGCTGTATTTTACTGTGCTAACAATACATCATTTTGATATAACAAACAAAATCATTTTCTTGAGAAAACAGAATTTGAACAACAAAATGTCTTCACTTTTCTAATTCAAAGCCACACATGCCTTCCAGTATCATCTCATTGTGAACAGTTTGGACGGATGGTCACGTTCGTTCCAGATTCATTAGATGCCAGACATTTGGGTCATGAACAAAATCTCCAATCGTAAAATTCCTCGAAAGCTGCACACACTGGCTGCAAGCTCATTAATTAGTACATGTCACATTACACTAGCCCCTAACATCCTTGCTTCATAAGTCCTACTCACATTGCTTTCTTTCCCATTATACCGTTTCCCATCAAGTTCAATGTTGGCGCTCATCAACAGGATTTTGTCTGTCGTTGATGAAGTATGAGCCCAAATTTCATTTGTTTCTCCGCTACCTAGCTACAATCATGAGATAGTGATAAAGCTAATGTACGTGAACTGTTAAGACTTGTTTGCCATATGAGCTGTAAATTCGGCAAACTTCATTTTGCACTACAGGTGAAAATACATGCACAGGCTGTAACTTGGTGAAGTTGATATTTTTTGCAGATTTACAATATTTATGCATTCTTCTAAATCACCTGCAAAGTTTTATATCCAAAAAATGAATGTAAGTATTAAAAAAAATTACATCTTAGTAGGACTATCAACAGAAAAGTATATAGCCTAACTGATTTTCGAATGTTTTTATCTCGGTTTCATCTTTTACTCAATCAACTTTGACGGACCATAACTTGACTTCTGGATATCGGATAAATTTCATTGAGGTGTATATAGTGTCATTTTAAAACTTATGACATGGACTATGCAGATATTTAAAAAAGTGAAAATGACAAGGGATGATGGTCAAATATATGATTTAAATATTTTTATCCAAATAATAATAAAAGCATGTGTACTTTTTTTCAAAGAATCTATGTTAATTTAGATCAAAAGATCAATATAGAATATAAGGATTTCCTTTTTTTTAAATGGTGAAAGTTAGGAAAAAACAATTACTATATTTTCAGAAATCAGACATTTGATCAAAGTAGTGAGTGCTTCCATTCAATTTAAGCTCATCATTAAAAAGCACTATGTGTTTTCACTTTATTTTAGGAAGGAAAAATAATTATTCTTAAACTAAAAGAGAATAAGAAAATCAAAATCTCTTCATTTTTCAAATTCAAAGCCACATATGCCCGCAAGTATCATCTCAATGTAAATGGTGGGAAAGATGAACATGTTTGTTTCAGATTCATTAGATGCTAGACATTTGGGTCATGAACAAAATCTCCAATCATAAAATTCCTGGGAAGCTGCACACACTGGCTGCAAGCTAATTAATTTGCGCATGTCACACTACACTAGCCCCTAACATCCTTTCTTGATAGGCCCTACTCACATTTCTTTCTTTGCCACTTTACTGTTTCCTATAAGTTCAATGTTAGTGCTCATTAACAAAATTTCACCTGCTGCTTATTTAATTTGTACAGAAATTTCATTAACCCTTACAACAAAAATATCACAATCCGCAAAGTTAAGTCATAGACCTGAGTTAGTTACGATCATGAAATCTCTGCCATGGCAGCACGTGCTCAGTGGCTTAACATAGTGATAATTGTATTGGGGTGCGAGAGGTCCCGGGTTTAAATCCAGGCAAAGACTCACCATTTTTAACTTGAAGATTTCTGGGGAGTTTTTACACAGAGAATTGTTGTTCCTTGACTGTTGGTACTACAAGATACAATTAACGTCACTTTTTCGCTTTCCTAGGGTTCATTAAATTGGTTTGTGAGACCAGTAGAACATATAGATTTGTTTGTGATTCTGATTCAGATCTGATAAGCTTAAAACGGGTCCAATTCAAATCCATCCGACCAGATCGATCAGACACTAAGGCTGTGATCACATCATAGATATAGACGGGGAGATACCAGGCTTTGTATACCGGCCCGTGTAATGGCGTCGTCAGCCATGGAGCTCAAATTGGGGGTATTCGGGTCCAACTCGGTTCGCGTCAAAATCAACTCCGAGTGCCGAGACTTAGTTACGTGTAGAGACAACCTGCGCAAATAATACTTTACGCGAATGATACGCTAACCTGCACGCAAAGCGTGTGTGCGTGCTTCAATATTCGCGCATTATGACAAGGTGCGATGCATCATCGGCAAGCTATCGGCAAATACCCGAATACCCCCAATTTTGTCTCCATGCCGGAATAAAAATGGCGGATTGCTTTGTATCTCCCCTTTAAATCTATGGATCACATAGAACTATACTATTGGGGTATACAGTGTGTGGTTTTACTTGGGCACACACACAGATTCAAACGAACACATGAATTCGATGCTATCGGATCACATAAGAGGGCACTATTCGAAAAAACGTATAGCTCACCGTGCCAATATAACATATAGCCATCAAATAGCGTATAGCGAATAGCATATAGCGAATACCTTATACCACATACTTCTATGTGATCGCAGCCTAACTGACACAACATAGGATGTAAGATTTTGGTATTGTACAGTTCATGATAGATCCTTCATACACGAACAGTAAGGGTAGTGACAATCAACCTACGTCTATGCTCGTTGTTTTTAAGTACCCATTCGAGAATTAAATCCACAAACAATAGCTGATATCACTCAATGCTAAAACTTGTTTAGATCCATAATGATTCCAGAAAGATCCATAAATAACAATTTGAATCCAGACTACAAAATTAACTAATCTTACCAATATTCCAAAGGAGAAACAACAAGTGCGTACCTGCACACAACAGCAACCAAGGTTTTGGTCAAACGACTTCCAAATCTTCTCACTAACTCATCCCCACTCTACCATGCAAGATTCTCATCCTAACCACAATAGTAAGTATGGTCCAGCAAACAGCAACCCAAGGCAACACAGCTCCCATCAACAACTCATGCAATTCTACATGTACAAATACATTCCGTCATGTGCCAATACATCCCAACCATGCAGTTGCCTCCCCCGGGGGGGGGGGGGGGGGGGGAGGTACTCACATATTAAGGTATACGGGGATGTGCCGCTGGAATGGGTCACTTTTTCACAAACAATCCCTAAAAAAATCTCAGAAAATTTTGAAAAATCAGCCTATTTTTGGAGCAAAATCCCTAAACATGGGTGCACTTTTTCTCAAAAATACCCTTAAAGATGGGTATGGGTTCCATGGTCCGAGCCGCACACCCCTGTTCAGACCAAAGTTGAGTACCCCCCCCCCCCCCGGGTTGCCTTCCTGCCAATCCCACCCATAGTATCCTATCAATCTACATTAAGACTCAATTACCATCCTCATAAAGACCATCACCATCTAAACCAATCTAATTGACTATGGCAACAAACCTGTTGACTACCAAATCCTCCTTTAACAACCTTTCCATTAACATTACATAATTACATCAGGACTCATTACACTCCATAGCCGTAGCATAACATTATATGGCAAGGGCTCGAATAGCAGGATGACATTTTGAAGAGCACTTCAAGATAATGTAACTAGCTACACTAACATGTCTACATGTTGTCCTTGCAACAGACATAGCATTCACTCCTTATTATGTGTAACGGGAGCAAGATGGACATGGTCTCAGGTACGCCAGGTGAACGCAGGAACCCATGATTAGCAGGTATGTCAGGTCTACAAACCTTGCATAACAGACATTGCTTACACTATGTGATACCAGTGATGAAAAATGGCTCTTGTCATTGAATATTTATTATTGATGGTGTGATTAAACAAGCAGAGAAAGCTCTTGTATCCCATGGCCCATCTGACCATTAAAGGAACAAAGTCAAACTGCAAAATTTTTTGGGACTTTTGTATTAAAATATTATCCATATATTTCTCACAACCCATATTTTAGCACATGTTTCATTTTGGAGGTGCAGAAGAACATTTAACCGCCATGGTTGATAACATTGGGGGCAATCTACACAGGAGTGCAAATCCAGATGAATGGCATCTCCGTAAGCCACTTTGCAGTAGATTGTGGCTACGCAGGCATCAGGCCCGAATCTGCTGTACAGTACTCTGCGTACATGCGTACGTGTAAGCGGTCTCAGATCTGCACTCTGTGTAGATTGTCCCATTGTTGCCAACAGATCATAATTCTATTGACTAGAATTATTACGAAACACACTCTTTCACTAATTTCACCATCAAATTCACATCGATAAAGAAATTCTCAAGTAATATTCTGATTACAAATATGGTGATCAAGACAATGCGGATTTCCTGAAAGTTAGCATTTTGGGTACCATATTTGACCATGGGTCTGTGATGATTATTTCTACTCCACCATCATGGTTGATTAATGGAATGCCTAAATTAAAAGGCAAACAATAGCGTTCTCAAACTATTTACAAATTGGAAAAAAAATAGGTTATAACTTGAAAACGTAAAATTCTGATTTCTACACTGGGGGATATAAATATGGCCTCGCACGAGACTCAAAAGTACACAAATGTATAACATCACAAGCAAAGTCATTCGTAATTGACCAAGTATTCACACTTTGCAAGAGCATTTCAAGTAGCCATTTACAAATCTGATTACTATTTGTCCAACTTTTATTGAGATGGTTTCATGTCAGTTAGAGAAGAGCTACACGTTTTGATCCAAACCATTTATGTACAAGACAGGAACATAACCAACTTGGCTAAATATATACCCCTCACAGTCAACATGTACACATACATATGCTGACATTGTCAGACAGACACATGGAGCGATGCGCCTGCATAAGCAAGTATTTCTTTTTTATATTTCTTCATCTGATCCAGGGGTAACAGCTGCTCATTGGGAACATAAGCACTAGTAAAATTGGTAAATTGGCATGATACTTACGATACTGGGATCTATCTGACACCCTAGTCTTGTCCACAGAATTTGAATTTGCCAATATGTTTAGTTTTATTTGCTATGCAGTCTCTGCGCATTACTTTTATTCAAAGTTATTGAGGCAAATCAGAAGGTAGTAGTATATAGGTATTGTAAGTTATCACTTTGAAACAATTGACATCTGGCTGCATCATTCGACATAATTTTGCCATCATTGAAAACAATCATTTGTTTGTTTGCAAACATAAACAACTTTATTTTTACTTATTAAATTAAAAAGGGGGTAGATTTTTTAAAGACATTTCTTGTTTGGATTTAGAATGATTGCTTCAAAATTATTTTCAATCACAAATTTTGCCCTTAGTTCAGATCCTAATTTAATCAAGGTATGGCTTTTTTTATTTTGTGTTTTGTAAAATCATCTAAGACATTTTATGCTGAAATTGGCTTAAATACATGAACTTTCTGCCTATCTAATTTGCATAATCAATACTAAGTCATAGAAACACATTGAAAAAGTTTCAGGTCTAAATTCTTAAAGGAAATAGGAGTATGATGATTAATTCATAAAATATTATGATTAATTAATAAAATATTAGACTCATATTGGTAAAAATTAATATTAAATGTGTTTATTTTCCCCAAATTCTTTCATTAACTTGATCAATATATTGGCAAAAACAATGGAATACACAGAATCTTTCAACAGCAATATCTGACAAACTATTTGACCATTTTGGATTAAGTTTAAAAATTAATATTATTTTGTTTATCTATCTACAAGCCATTTTTTGTCTACCTACAGAGTGTAAGTGGTAAAATTTAAATAATAAAGGTACAAGAAATCAACATGCTTGAGAAAACCGGCAAAGACAAGTATGTATCCAAAACCAAGTAGACTAATAGCCTTAAATTGAGGATTGATTCAGACTAAACACACTATGCCAACCTGTACTCAACAAAGTACAAAATACCTTCATCTATAACATAGCTTAACATGATAGAACATACCAACAAATGATGTGAAATCCAATAATTAATCAGACCAAAAGCAATTAGTTAACATCTGGAAACAGTGTGCAAGAATTAGAATCACAAAGTTCCATTGTACTATAAATCACCTGAATTTATTTAACTTTTGATTTATGTCTCGTAGAAAAGCTCCGTACCAAGCCGCGACTCCAAATTCCATCTGTAATATTATTTATCACTGCCTTGATGTAATCAAATAGTCAATCTGATCAATTAAATCGTAAACAAATTCAATTCAATATCATTCCTGCGGCAATGAAATTACTTCCATGTAACCTTGAGTGGGACTGACGTTATCAATAACCATGACTGGAATATTGATTTAGAAACAAAATCTGTACCATTAAGAAGCTTTTAGCCAAAGAAGAGAGAAAATGAACTACATGCTATGTTCTCATTATATAAAAACAATGCATTGACTTTTCTACATCAGTTCATCCTAAATATCTTCATAGATTTAAGGCTCAAACACTTGTTAAGATCACAATGTTATATACGTTGCTTAAAACCATAATGCAATATAATCTGCTAACAGAACAGATTTTGAATGGAATCATCTGAATATTGCAATAATATTTTAATTTGATTTGAAATCTTCATCATGTCCATCATGCGAGCCTTCAATCTTTCATACCAAACTTACTATCTCTGGTTGATAGCAAACCTTACTATATCTTAAAGATAGCAACATCAGTAAAGTTGCGATTTTCAAAAATTGAGTTTATGACATACTTTAATTTTCTATAATCTCAGCTTTCGAATGATATATAATATGTCATACTTTCTTTCTTACAATATTCATTTAGAAATCAAAATACAAGGCAGTCCACTCAAAATCTGGCAGTTAAATTTGTCGCAAATCGATTTTAAAGTTACTGATTACTATAGTGTGAGATGGCAAAACTTGATCAATTACCCGTGAATAATTGCACTTCCTGGAGTAATTGACCTTTATAATGCAAGGTATGGTTTAACACTACGTAATAATGCGTTTTAAAAAACGAAATTTGATATTTTCACCATATTTTTACTTTAGCAGTCATTTATTCAAAATCTTCAATCACGACTTTCCGCTCATTTTGCCAGAGCACCACTCATATACTATCTCTGGAATATAGCAAGTAACACTATCTCCGGTAGATAGCATTTATATACTATCTCTGGAATATAGCAAGTAACCTTACTATCTCCGGTAGATAGCAATTATATACTATCTCTGGAATATAGCAAGTAACCTTACTATCTCCGGTAGATAGCAATTATATACTATCTCTGGAATATACTATCTCCGGTAGATAGCAATTATATACTATCTCTGGAATATAGCAATTATATACTATCTCTGGAATATAGCAATTATATACTATCTCCGGTAGATAGCAATTATATACTATCTCTGGAATATAGCAAGTAACCTTAAAGTAACCTTACTATCTCCGGTAGATAACAATATATACTATCTCTGGTAGATAGCAATTATATACTATCTCTGGTACATAGCAACTATATACTATCTCTGGTAGATAGCAA
>JXSR01S006312.1:35412-46612 GCA_000969725.1 Ophiothrix spiculata
TTTGTTTCATTTGGTATGAAAATAAAAAATATTCAAACTACCCACATTTTCAGGAGCCAGAATTCATCCAAATTGCAATTAACTTCGCATCTGAAGAGATATTTATGTTCAGTAAAATGTGTTTTTACTGTCTGTAGGAGTGGATAGTCTTCGTTTTACACTATAACACAATCGGAAGCTCAAGAATTCATCTGGTGCGGTCGTCAATGATCGGCTTAATCCGGAAATGGCTCTGAAATAGAATATATCGCTACGTTGACGTCATATTATTTTGGCCGATTGAATATTAGTGTGCCCCACCTTGTGTTTCTGCTCACGTGACCTCGGGAGAAATATGTCACTGCATGGTTGTTTTTAGTTATGCATAAAGCATAAAATTTACAAGACCGAACTCAGCTCTTTGTGTGAGTTATCAGTAAAACGAGTTTTTGAGTTACCCTAGTAATCATTTTTGATACTTTTTAATAGTAATCTTTTTGTCAAGATATTACTTTGCTGGTTCAAGTTATTATTATTGATTACGAGGTATGGTACATGTCCAACATATCATGAGATCAAATCCTCTTTATTCTTTGTTTTAGTCAAACCTGGGACTATGGGACAGGTTGGCCTCCTACCACACGGCTGACACGGGGTAAGTTGGTCCTGTGGCGAACTTGCCCAATTAAAGTGGTACACTGACGTACTCAGACCCGATCACAATAACATTTATGACGTTTTAACACGATTTTAATTCTAAACAAGATAATAGTCTGCGTATAATAAGACGCAAGAAGTTTTTTCACAAGACTGATAGGATATAATGTGGCCTATATTGCATGTTTACAGCAGGTTAAGCATTTTGAACTTCAAAACTACGGGTCTTTTGAAGCAAAATATCCGTATAACAACTTTGACCATGAGGTTGCCAAATTTTAAAGCCCTTGAACCAGCCATAACAACTATAACTATACATTAACCAGTCACAAGACATTCTTCTGTTTATTCCAATGCGGAATTTTCTTAGAGGTTGCAGATAATACTATATAGGCCACAACGTATCATATCGATATTGTTTTAATTTACTATGGCATTTCATCCTTAAAGGATATTTTTGTATACAGCATAAAATAAACATAATGTATAAACTGAGTATGACCTTTTTTTTTCTTTTTTTTTTTTTTTTGTAAATGGGGCCAACTTACCCTACTGGGTGGGCCATCTTACCCCGCATGCGAGATAAGTCGACCCTTTTGACAATATTTGTTATTTTCTTAATTATTTAAATACGATAATCCACAGATACTTAGTATTTACGCAACGCATAGTTCGGGTATAATATCTATCTTGTGTAAACAGGAAAATCTTCTAGACTTTATCATGTCTGGTTCAGGGGCGTTTGAACAAAAAGGGGGCCAATTTGCCCATCGCCCCTACTAGATTTGGCTTTGATGTGTCTGAATCTTGCAGTTGATATTGACGTGTTTTCGTGGTTTGCCTATTTATATTTTGGGATAGGAATGGAAATAAGCTGGGTAAAGACTTTTGTTTATGATTGTAAACTTGTTATACCGCTTTTGTTGTTTAAACATTGACCACTCTATACACAGAGAAAAGAATGGGCAAATATACATCCCTACCAAGTGTTGGGCAAACTAAAAAAAGCACCGTAGATCAGACACTTTTGCAAAAAATTTGTATCACTTTTACCCCACAGATGGCAGATGAACTCGCGTGCTTAACATTAGGGCAAGGATGTGTGTGCAACAGTGTGTTTTACCCAACGTTGGTATGAATGTATACTTAATCAACGTTGGGCGAAATCACCCCCAATTGCCCAACTTTCGTATACGTGCAAAGTTGCAAGAGTTGTCACTCAAGGCTACTGTCGCATCACCATGCTTTACAACTGGTTTAATGAAAAAAATCTTGCTTGGAATACATTGGATTGAAGTTACGATCTCCTTTCTTAATAAAAAAAACGGTCTTACCTTCTCTGTCAGTTTCCTGAGTACAAACATTGCGACTAAATCCTGACATGTAAGAAATATGAATGTCCTGGGAAATGGTCAGGCTCTGTCCACACGTGCCGAGGCTCTCAGCATATATATGATAATAAATATTTTGTATATATATACCACAATGACCGCACAGAGACACTGTTCTTTTATCCCCGTATTTAATAGTGTTTATCATGTACAATATAGTTTATTTTTGTACAATTCCTTTACAAAGTGTTGAAGCGTGATATGTATAAGACATAATCCTTAACTTTAACATATATAACATGTTCAAGTATGGGAACACTTAATTGAGTCCCCTGGGGATTCCTGAAAATGAATCTGTGCTACCAAAAATATATCCTGACATTGACTGTGATAACGGTAGAACGGTTCGGACCTGGTCGAACACTTTTGCAACAAAAATAATAGGCCAACTATAATGATCCAGAAATTAACCGTTGAATTGGTACATGTAATCATTGTGATTCATGTTAAGTAGCCTAATACTCAAGGGTCGCTTCAAAACTCAACCGGAGGTTCGAACTGCCTGTTCTGGGCTGCCCAGAACTGCCCAGACCCGGCAGACAACCGCCGGTTGAGTTTAGAAGCCGTCCCTAAAACAGGAATCATAAACGATTTAATAACTTGTTCTGCAATCGGTCTTTGGTTGTCTGATTTTCTGGCAGTGCTAAAGATGCTGAAACATACACTCTTAGAAGGCCGGGATCAAATATACGAGTAGTTTTCCGGATCATTTTATTTTGATCCTTTAAGGATCACTTTTGATCCTTTTTCGGATCAATATATACAAATGGATCAAATTCACCAGGATCATTTTTGATCCGATTTTAGGATCATTTTATTTTGATCCTTTTTGATTACAATATCAAAGTTTTGATCCGTATTTCTGGATTACTTTGATACGGAAAGGATGAGCTCATATTTGATACCGCGTTTGGATCTAACGTGATCTTTTGTTTCATATTTGAGTACAACCCATATCCACTACATAGCCGTGAATGTAAACAATTGTATTAATACGATGATTTCATCACACTTGATAACTGCCTGTTCCGTGGCCGAGTGGTTAGAGCGTTGGTCTCGTAATTACATGGTGTACATGCGGCGTGGGTTCAAACCCTGTTAGGATCACTTCAGTGAGATGTTTTTAGGCAGATCTTTTTTATAAGAAATATTTGATCCTTTTTTCGGATCAAGAATTTTGATCCTTATTTTTGGATCAATTTGATCCTTAAAGGGTAAGCTCATATTTGATACCTAAAAAGGATCAAAATTGATCCTTTTTGTCTCATATTTGATCCTTCATTTCTAAGAGTGTAGTTGATGGAATGATTGGGTCCATTGAAGTCGGCAGTGACGAATTTGTTAGTATATTACGGCGACTTGAGCGTAAATGATCAAAGAAGGAAACAGAAAATGGAGTCTTTAAGGACAATCGAGGTGATAAGTTCTTACCTGTAGATTTTGTTTATTTTTTTTATCAGTGAATAGATAAGAGTCTAAACTTCAAAATTCAGCAATAAAAAAATAGGGGTCACCGATCATCTAAGCGCGCTATGACGTCATATCATTTTCCTTTTAATTGACGATAACTTGAAAACTCGAGCAATAGGTTAATTATCGTAATTGACTTTTTTTATCTGTTTGATGTTATAAAACATAATTTCGATATTCCCGGCGATGAAAATTGTTTTCTAGATTTTACCCCATGTAATTTCATCTATAGCTATCTTTTGAAAACAGTCGGTGACCCCATTTTTTTTTCTTGATTTGACATCCACTTGACATTCACAATTGACCATCAAAATTTTAAAATATTCTACAGGTAACAAATATTTGAAAAATCAGCCTTTTGTGGTATAGGAAATCACACGTAAAAAGTTTTATCACTGAAGGCCTGTTGGCTCGGGAGCACTCGTAGCTACTCGTTACTATATCGCGCCATTTTCGGCGCTTACCGGGAAGACAATGCGTAAAAAACTAGAGCGCGCGTTGCGTTTTGCGTATTAGGCGCAAATCTTACGCTCAGATACCACGCGCGCATTTTGTCAAAATCTTGCCGCCACTGACACCCTGACCAACAACTAAGTTTCTGTAATGCTGCCATATGTTGGTGAAAATTAACACCGCGATCGTCTTTAGAGTTGGCTACATTTTTGGTATAAATGATGTTCTTGCTGATGCATTTAAAAGATGACGTGGGTCACTGGCCAGGATCACATCTCTACCAGCATATTTTACAAGCCTGGCCCTACTGATTCATATAAATATTTGAAATGTTCTTCTAGCCATCCTCATGGTTGCAAGAATTCTATCCCCTATGCTCAAGCCGAAGGCGAACACTTATGGCCATATTTATTAGGACGCGAGACTATCCCGACCACATCATAACTTCAAACGCATTGAAACCATCAGCAGAAATGGCGCTCTCACTCCCGCTAATATACAGAACCGCATATGAAGAGCGCATTCTCTTACCATGAACTTGAAATTTCAAAACTTATTGATGCTTTCCTCTGCTCTCTTAAGGCGCTTATTTACCGATTTCAATAATTTCATTAATAATATCAACTCATCCAATTTTCTTCCAGAGAACGCCATATTAGTAGTACTACCACGTGAATCAAAATAAATTGTGCACGGATTAAAGATGTTCTTGACCTTGATAAAAGCACCAAATTATACATTTCTTGTTACAGTAAAGCAAATTTAATGTACTTTCAAACGCAGAAAAATAATCGAAATCGGTTGAAAAATAAGCAAGATATGACCAATTATATAAGCATTACTCTTTTTCCTTCATTCCAATGGGATTTATACACATTAAACGTGTACTTATCAATGCCTATCGAGAATGTACAATTTCATGTCTTTGGCAACTCGGTGTTGGATTTTCCTGATTTTTTAACTACGTACCATGGTTATAAGACTTTATAAATGGCATTTAACAAAATATTTTGTTTGTTTTTTTACATCTCCAGAAGAAAGAAAAGGAGGAAAAGTCGTGATTCAGGCCTTATATATGTTTCTGCAAAATTTCTATTCAAATCCTGATTTTAGCTCATTTGACCATGTTGACCATAGATTATGTCTTTTAAATATATACTCATTTGTGCCATGTTTAATCATGCAGTAACTAGACTACTTATTTGTGACCGTCCAGCCAAAACCAGCAGTAAATTCACGATTTCCAGAAGTCAAGTTATGGTCCGTCAAAAGTTGTCAGGGAGTAAAACGTATAACTGAGATAAACGCGTTCAAAGATTAGTAAGCCCTATATTTTCTGTTGATCGTTTTAAGAATATGCCAATTTATTTCACATTTCCTATCATGTTCTTAAAAGAAAACTTGCTGGTATTTTGTAGTAAGCACTAGGATTGTGAATCTGTCAAAAAATCAATTTCGGCAAATTTCGACCTTGACATGTATTTTCACTTGTAGCGCAAAATGAAGTTTCTGGCATTTACTGCTCATACGGGCTGGAAGGTCACATTTATGAAATGTTTTAGTCATGCTTAGTACATATTGTTTCATTTACAATGCAAGTTCAACAATTAATTAAAGTTACAACATAAATAATGGCGACAAAACTCTCACTTCTTTGCTTTCGTCATAATGCCATAGCCCTGTTAACTGTGTAAATCCCTTTGGAACGGATGAAAAAAGAGACGTACTTACAAAATTGGTCATATCTTACTTATTTTTCATCCGATTTCTATTATTTTTTCTGCATTTGAAAGTATATTAAATTTTCTTTAATATAACAACAAGAAATTTATGATTTTGTGCTTTTATCAAGGTCAAGGACATCTTTAATCCTTGCACATTTTTTTTTTTATTCACGTGGTATTAGCTTCTGCAGATGTATGCTAAACTGTTAAACTCTGATGGACTCCTTGCCTGCAAAGAAGCGCAGCACTGATCATCTTATCAAACTCTTAAAGCTTGTTCGAATTCAACCAAAAATAGCTTCTCCAAATCAATGGAACGGCTATGGCCATACGCAAATACTTTTATTGGAAAACTCGAAATGCTTTATATTGCTCCAAATTGTCCATTTTTTATTTGGGGGGAAGCGGTTTATTTACGATATCTTTTTTACATTTGGACAGGTTTTGAGAAAGATTTCGATGATCACAAAACTCACATTAATTAATTTCATGGTGGTTTATGAGTCTTTCCCAAAGCAGGTTTCCTTTCTTGATGAGTGGCTCCACACTTAAAACTAGCCTCTAAAGCAAGCCAGCGGATGCTGATTCATACCTTCTCTATATACATCATCCCACCCAAGCTATATTTTCAAGAGCATTCCTTACAGCCAATTTCTGCGTGTTAAAACATTTTGAGCATCTTCAAAATCTTCTTTCGAAACGGGGCTACGACCCTGACCTTGTCAAGCAGTGTATTGAGAAAGATAAAGTTTGGACTATAGTTCCCTTCTTGTTAAGAAAGAAAAACAGAAAAATGAAAGGGCCCCTTGTTCTCACCTGCAACAGGTCATTTCAGCAGGATTTCTCCAAGGGAAAAGGAAGTAACTTGCAATATATCTGCAGTGTACATACTGCGTTTCTACTTTGTTGGGCGAACTAGAAGATGCTTCCAGGACCATGGGAAAACATATGAATATCCCTTATGAGGATTTTAAACTTCGCCAGATTTTCCCAGATCCACCTCTAATTTTCTTTCCGCAGATGTCGAAATTTAAGAGATTTACTAGTGACAGCCAGGTTAGCAAAACTTCCCGAAATGAGCACCATCCTGCCTTGAAATGTGGCAAACACGCTTTAACACCCGCGATCATTCAATTGATGATTTAACAATTATGGGCATTGAGTATCAAAGAAGAAAAGAAAATTCCATAATTCTGATGCATTCTGGATTCAAAAATTGCGCACTTTTTTCCACAAGGTATCAATTTTTATTTTCTACATTAGCACCTCACTTTTTAAAGAGTTTTCTTTGGTTATGCATTACTGTTTATCGCTCTTTTGTATTGTTTTGTGATCTATCGATTCTTTGATCGCACCGCCTTTTTTACTTGCTTGTACTTTTCACATACATACACAATGCATCGTATACTATGATTGTAAACAACTTCATTGCCATGTCACTTATGATTGGTTTTCATGTTTATGTTGGTTTTAATCATTACTTTTTGGTGTTTACTGTAGTATAGCGTTTCATGTCATCCGTCTGTAATTTATGTGTAACTTTTTTGTAATTATTGTTATGTTTCTTTTAAATCTTTTCGAAACTCGGTACTTCCATTGTGCCAAACACTTTTCAATTAAAGAGAGATACAGACAGAGAGGAGACAGAGAGACATTCATCAACTTCAGTTTTGTTTTATCACCATTTCATCTTTTTATTCATCTATTCTTTTTTCCAGGATGTACATTTTTATGTTAAATGAATATTCAAAGATTAGTCGTCGTGACTACAAACATATTCTGTTTTGTTCCTACTTCTACATATTATAGAGATCTATAAAAATATGAATATAAATGAATATTCAAAGATTAGTCGTCGTATTCTGTTTTGTTCCTATTTCTACATAGCGATCTATAAAAATATAATGTTGTAGACAGGGCGTGACCACAGTTTTTCAAAACACCCTTAAAGGGTGATTTCTTTTCTAACGCCAAAATATACCCATTTTCCCCCAATTCACATCTTATATTGTTATTTTATCGATACGATTTTCACATCAGGCTCATTCCAGTGGAAACTGAACCTTTTTTTATTTCAAGCAAAAAATCAGCTTTTTTATTTGACCACATAAGCATGTTTTTCAGTCATACATTTGTTACTTGGTACGTAAGAAGTATTTTCCAATCAGAAATTGTAAAGTTTTTCTATCCGTGCATGAATGAGCACATGTTTTGTTTCAAAAATGTCACAAACGTTACCAAAAAGTTACACCAAAATGTCACAAACGTTACCAAACGTTACAACACAAAACAATGCATTAAAATTATTTCTGGCAATATAATGTTCTGTAATTTTTATGAAATATTTGTAAGTATGTTTCCCATAATCGGTGTAAGGCGCAATAAAAAAATCGTTGACACTTCAGAGAAATTGTACTTTGAAGTCATTCGGAGCAAAAAACCATTTCCGTGCGCGGTCACAAACGTTACCGAACGTTACATGGACTTTACTCAGGATTTTGGCAATTGATTTAATTTTCAAACATCTACATGTCTTGACCCCACCAGTGAGCACCATTATCAACAAAAAAATTGTTGATATAATGTTTTTGCTAGGTTCTGTGGCCATTTAAAAGTGAAATTTCTCAATTTTTCGGTCACAAACGTTACTTTGGAATGAGCCATCAGGGTTTGACAAATTAGGCCTACCCTATTTTTTGAAAATGACTATTTTTATATCCTTAACAGTGTCGCCTGATTCATCCTTCAATCCTCAAAAACAATCCCAATTCACTTTTTTGGTCACGCCCTGTCTATAACATTATACTTGACTGCCCCGGACATAAAATAAACATAGCTCACCAGATATTCTGTATGAAACGCCCCAAAGAGGAGCATTCGAACAGGAGACCAACGGCTTAGCATGAATTCCGAACCACGGAGCAAGTTTCTTACTCAAGAAACAAGGAGACCAGTGTAATAGTAATCACAGTCCCCTAATCTTACAGTCCGGGTAGCTCTGGGTTGTACATTTAAGTATCAGCTAACAACTCTCACGCAACATTGGTTCACGTTTTATTCCGTTATGGCCTATGGAAGGCGGACTTTGATTCCAGCGGGACCTTGATTACTTTTACACCGGGCTCGAACTACAAACAACTGCATTATGAGTAATAAATTATGTTAAGAAGATAATGGATTACTATCAAACGTATGCAATACAGTCATGTACTCTCAGCTCCTTTAGGACATTGTATGAAAATATACACTCTAAATGCGAAAGAGTGAAAAATCACTCGAAATTTTGAGTGAATTTGTTTTAACTCTAATCGAGTGCGTTTTAGCTCTTTAAGAGTGAAAATACTTTGCGGTAATTCACTCTTGTACGCAGGAGAGTGGCTCAAAAACACCGCTCTTTTACGGAGTGAAGTTCTAGCCAATCAGGAACGCGGATACTCGCGCTGTTGTAACTACGAAAAATCGTCAGCGCTCACTGTTCAACATGGCGGTGGTTAAGTTGGAGACTGTGGAGGAGTGACAGACAAAGGAATTTCAGAGGAAATTGTGCAACTATTTATCGGTGAGTAGATGCCAGACAATAAATACCCAACAGTGACGCTAATCATGCAAAAACTGGATCGATGGAACTTGTCGGTGTAAGCTTACTTGCCAATGTATTAAGTAAGCTTACACCGACAAGTTTATTGTCTAGCATCTACTCACCGATAAATATTTGCACAATAAAACGACTAGATCATTGAGTGAACTTTCATTCTTTTGAAGATTTATTCTTATCCCTCCCAGATCAGTTAGAGTGAACTATTCATAATAATAAACGGTTCACTCTTTCCTAGAGTGAATTACTATCACTCTTTCTTGAGAGTGAACTTCACTCTAAAAGATTGGTCACTCATATGGCTCTTTCTAGGAGTGAAATTTCACTCTTTAGAGTGGTTTTTCACTCTTTCACAATAAGAGTGTAGAAATACTGTTAATCCGTCTCTGGATACGTTTTAAAACACGTATATATACTAACTACTAATGTCAGTGTTTTATGCACAAAATAAACATGAGTAATGTATTTGTATTGACTATATACAAACTATGCATTTATAATATTCTTACAATGTAAATGTCAATTTACAATATTTTTACAATGTGTGGTGTATCAAATAAATATAGGCAACTCATACTGACGAAAGATTGATCACAATTTCAAATCAGTATTTTGTTCAATTTACCAAATACAAAATGAAATGACGATTGAATAAATAAATTTATCATATATTTTAATACTTCCTTAATAAACCATATTTACATAGCCATACTAATGAAGTATATACAATTCTTCTATATTAACTGATAAAATGATTCACACATTTAGCACATAACATTTAAGATAAAATACACAGGTCACAAAGTAAATGCATCTACAACTGATTGTCTGTTTCAGAAATCTGTATATATATCATTTATATAAATCCTACCTGAATGAACTATTTCAATGAAAAACTATTTATATGACACATACGTTAAAAAAAAGGATTTCCAAAGTGATTAACTTTTTGGACTGAAAATGGACTGAAAACCAAATGCACATAAAGTGCCGGGCGTGGGAATCGAACCTGGGACCTAATTGGTGCAAGGCGTAGGAACTACCACTGCGCCAACACGCTCTTATAAGATACCCTCTTCACAATTATTAAAAATCTAAAAGCGACAAAAATATCTATAAAACTATATTTGGAAATACAACTACTACAGTTTCTGATACCGATATTTCTCTATTTTTTATTTGGCGTTAAAAGTAAACAGCTTTAATGTATGTCGGAGTGACCATCTCACTTTCAATCAGGGTTAGTTGACCTCACAGGCGAACGCGAAGCGTGAGCCGTATACGCCGGGACAGTTGTGACGTCATAATTTATGCACAATGGCCAACACGTGCGTTTTGGACCCAAACAAATGATCGTGTCCACTAATCATACGTATTAACACAATAGGCACATGTAAACATACAATTCAGACTAATATTTCTCGGTTGGAAGACAAAAATAACGGCAGGTGTCCCGTCCTGGCTTGTTATCACAACCTTCAGCATAATAGGCCGGCATGTTTTCCCTTATTTTTGTTTTAGACGAAAGTTATGGTATAAAATCGGAGTCAGACTTTTTTCTCCATAGACTTTACGTGTGGCAAAAATGGCCTCACCGTTTGTTTGGGTCCAAAACGCACGTGTTGGCCATTGTGCATAAATTATGACGTCACAACTGTCCCGGCGTATAGGGCGCTCGCTTGTGAGGTCCATCTAGATGGACTAATCAGGGTAGACTCATCATTGCGTACATTGCACAGTGGTCCTCTGGGCGAAATGACTCGAAGAGCTTTGGAGAGTAGCAACGGCAACATGAAATACTCCAAATACTTTTAACACTAACTTTTACGGTCAAGCGCTTTTAACGAAAAAACAAATACAGCTCCTACATGTAATATTACATTAAAAATTGAAATTATCATTTGTAATTTTTAAAAATATTCTTATTGTCA
>JXSR01S006312.1:52113-63782 GCA_000969725.1 Ophiothrix spiculata
ACCGAGATATGGCGGGTTATTCAAGATGGAAACCACAGAAAAAATATATTCCATATTTAATGTCAAGTCTGTATATCCCCAAAAAGAAATATGTTTCAGCTATTATCTGCTCATTGGAAATTAAAAGGTATGAATAATATTTTGGTACCAAAAATTCACCGAGTTTAAACAAAGTTAAAGCAGTTGAACTAAGCACCTCGAAGACGAATTTTAAGGTAAAGTATAATATACGCAACAATAAAGAGCTTTGGGTTTAGTAACATATCGACATGTTTTAGATCTTTGATACGTCCTGTTTAACAAAAATTTACCAAATGTGTCTATCTCGCGCTGATTTCTACGCAAAATTTCAATTCCCTAGTCTCAAAAGCTCTTTAAGGCTTGTTTTCCAAAAATTAAGCTCTTTAAGCCCAATTTTTCCCAAGAATCCGTTCTTTAAGCCCTTATTTTTGATGCTCAGTCCCGTTTTTAAGCCCCTATTTCGGCCCTTAGGGTCGTAAACATGTACGAAAATGAAAATTGAGTACCCTCTGGGCATGATCATCGCCTGTCGAAAGGTGGTCTGGTTGCTAACTTACTTGAGTCCTTGGAGGTCATTCTTGAGGGCTAGCACGTCGGCTATTGTCACTTCTGCACTGACACTGACTTCATTCTTGGATGTGAGGTATCGATCGACTAACTTATCAATAACACGCTGAAAGAGAAAATGGGAGGTGATTAATGTGATAACGCATTTTCAAAAATGTTATTTGCTAGACTTCTTATTGATATTCTCCGTTTAAAAGAAGCATGTCAAGCAACGATTTATTAAAAAACTTATGATATGTTCTTTTTACCAATGTTTACTTGCGACAAGATGATTCGAAGTACTGCCTTTAAAATTTCAATATTCATCGCACATTGTGTTTTGCTTTAACCGATAGGGGCAGGTGGTTCAGACTGCCCACCTGAAGTTTTACACTGAGACATTTTAGTAAATGAGGACATGAGGAAAAAAGAGAAGGGAAAATGTCAAATTGTGTAGGAAAATGAAAAAAAAATGGGATTGAAACAGGGGAATTTACACAATGTCAGCCAAAAAGAAGTGACAATTTTTATCCTTCTAGTTGTTGTTGATTTTGTTTTTGTTGTTTGTTTATTTGATTTTTGTTTGTTTGTGTGTTTTTGTTTGTTTGTTTGTTTGTTTGTTTATCAGTTTAAATATATTGATGTGTGTTATGGGTCAACAAATAGGAAACAAATTCTACTGGAAAAACTCTATGATGGGTCGGGATATCAGGAAAATTTACTTTTTATTGAAATTTTAGTTTTCCTGTCAGGCCGCTGGTTTTGAGGATTGTTTTTACTACAACTAAAACAGGTATTATTCACTCAGTAGATGATAATGTGCGTACCATTCTCATAAATGCATAGTGATAATAGATAGCTTTAATCTGATCCTTCTTAGCTTCTTTTGAACTCAAGCTAATTATTAAAAGAAAAGTACGCCATATAACAGTAACGTAAAGTTTTTGCCTTATCGGAATTTTACCGAATTACTTGAAAGACAAAAAGCAGTACGACAAATAAATTACGAAAAAATCCAAAGTATTTCGTAATATTTTTGCCGAATTCAGTAATGATCGTGGCAATGTCATCCTCAGTTTTGGTTTCGCAAATTCTGGTCTAGCTTCCTCAAAAGTATTTTAGCATAGTAAGTTTTGACATAAATTGATGAATCTACAAACGGGCAAAATAGCTGTGACATCATGCATCCTTCCAACTTTTAGTGCATTTTTGTGGATTATAGAAATGAAAAGATTATTCCATTCCTCAAATATTTATTCCTAAAGGTTCGATCAAATTGCATAATTATGTCTACTGACTTCAGTAATAGACACCTTTAGTTTTTACACCTTTCACGTAAACGGTTCATTCCACAGAAAATGAAAAATTTTCGACTTCAAGCAAAAAAATCAGCTTTTTTATTCAACCATATAAACGGGGTTTTTTTTCAGTCATACTTTTGTTACTAGGTATGTGAGCTAAACAGAAATTGTTAAGTTTTTCTATCCGTACATGAATGAGCACACGCTTTAATTCCAAAATGTCCAAAACGTTACCAAAAAGTTACATTAAAATGTCACAAACGTCACCAATCGTTACCAAACAAAACCATGCATTAAAAAAATCCAGACGATAGAATTCTGTGCCCTTTTATGAAAGTATTTATAAATATGTTACCCATCATCATCTGTATAAAGCGCAATAAAAAAATCGCCAACACGTCAGAGATTTTTTACTTTGAAGTCATTTAGAGCAAAAAAAATATTTGCGATGACGCAAACGTTACCGAACGTTACATGAACTTTATTTAGGATTTACGTAATTGATTTCATTTTTAAACATCTACATGTCTTAACCCCACATGTGAGCACCATTATCAACAGTAAGACTGTGGATAAAACGTGTATACCAGGTTCTGAAGCCATTTAAAAGAAAAAATCATTTTTGGTCACAAACGTTACTTTAGAAACGCCCAAACGTTCACGTAAAACGTAATCATGGTCATGAACAAACTAATCATAGACGATAGATCATGCTTTACATGAAAGGTTAAGAAAAACTAAAGGTGTCTAATATCTTGAACGTAAATAAAATATAGACCTGATCTGGGAATTACCTTGTAGCGAGCCCTGTGCTCCGTTTTCTTTCTAAAGTTCTCCTCCTCTTTACGCTCTAGCTGTAGTCGTTAAGATAGGAGTTAAATGTGAGATATAAGATAATTAGTAAGAAAGATTTAAATTTCTTTTTGTTTGTTTATTTTTTTTCGTCGTCCCACAGTATATTTCTTCGCCGTTATTCGTAATACCAACATACATCCCCCGATAGAAAAGTTAGTTGGCCAAACGTTGGACAACGTCACCCGAAGTTCTTCTTTATATTAGTAATACCGACGTACATCTCCCAGCTTCTTCCATCATATATACACAACGATCAAAAACAAGTATACCAATTGATAAGATCTTTTCTTCGGGCTAGCCAAGGGAATAGAATCTTTAAATTTCTTATCCAATACACGAAAGATTGTACGTCACTTTACTATCAAGGGGCACCCGAAAAATAATACTCGTCACACTTCTTAAAATTTGTCCAACATCATTTGGCGTAACATATAACGATTTCTCCCTACATCGTAAAGAGCGCAAACAACTAAGGGTCGTATTCTCGAATGATGTTTAGCTTAAATATTTAAACTCACTAAAACAGACAGTACTATAGTATTTAACTAACCTCCTTTAGTTCGATATCTTCGGATCCTTTTTTCCGCAAACACCTTTTTGCACGAGCACTAGATCTCAACAGGAATGCTTTGATTTTCTCTATTGATGGAAACAGATTGAAAGGCGGAGGGACGACATCGTCATCAAGTAGGATGCTCATCCACATTGCTGTTGAATGGAACTTCCATTCCACGTCCGCATTTTCCTAGATTTGGATGAGTTGAAGCAAAAAAAGTTACTAGAGATCACTCTTTTTACATCAACAACTAAATTTAGAATCAATTGTCACTAACAAAGATGGACTATAGATGGACTATATCATCTAGAGGAACTGCATATCAACTCGTGCATAATGTCATCATAATTATGTGCTTTGGATATTAAAGCATATATAAATACCAAAAACATCAGATAATGACCATGCCGTGTTTTCCTTTTTAAAGGCAATATTCGTTGTTGAAAACAGTTATTTTAAAAAGATGAAAGATTATTTTGTCCAGAAAATTTGCTTCCAATAATTTAAAACCTGAAGATATTTGTAGAAAATTCAAACTTGTTTTTGAGAAAAACTTTTGGGAGCATAACGAACATATCTGGTACACCTTTAAAAAGCATAAACACTATTTGACGGAGATAGTACCCACCTCGACTGTGTTTTTTAAAAGACAATATCCGTTGTTGACAATAATAATTTTAAAAACGTTGCTCTCAATAATTTAAGATACATTAAGTAAAAAAACAATGTTTTTGAGAAAAACTTAAAAATCATGACAAGCATGCCCGGTACATCTTAAAAAACACACATACATCTTTTATCGGGATTGGAGCCTACCTCGACTGTGTTGTATGCTTCACTCATCACGGCAATAAGAGCATTCAATAAGACGATCACCATCAGGATATAGAACAAGGCATACAGAAACTCGCCTGAGTCTTCAATGACCCTAGCTTGATTGGGGAGTGCTAGTGGACTCTGGTCCTCAATACCCATCATGGACCAGAAGAGGTATTGGGAGCTGTAGAAGAGGCTGAAAGCAAAATGATTAGGTGATAGTAGTTATCCCATTTTCTGAAACGGATTATGTGGCATGCTTAAAGGTTACATGAAAACAACTTACTTTGGGCCCAAACTTGTAAAAAAACATCATAACAAATTGATTTGAAGTGATTTCGAGTCATTTCACCCAACCATGTGGATGTTACAGGCCAAAAACTATAAAAACACCCAAATCCGAAATCGCACACCCAAAAAACGATTTTTGTGTGGCAACACTTTTTGCATCGGTAAGTGTAAGTGTATATTTGCAGTGTTGCCGGGAGACCCACAACTGGTATCAAATACTATTGTACTTCAACTCACTAACTAATTGCATGAACCATACAAAAGTATTCATTCCTAGAAGCAATTTTTTATGCTAAACATGATGATGATGTCGTTTTTTGACCAAAATAGTTTACTTTGGCAGAAAGTGCTAAAAGCCATATTTTTACCTCAAATATTGTAAAATATTGCAAAATTTTAAATTTGAGGGTTCTTTCAAATATTTGACATTTTCCTTGATTTTTTACCAAACAATGCAAAAAATAGGTCAAAAATAAACATTTTTTACCAAAATCATGATTTTGGATCTATTATTGGCATTTTATCAAAAATAAAGAAAAAAACGAAAATTTGAGAAAACCCTCCCTGAACAGTTGTTTCCTGATTCCAAAAGCAAAAAGTGCAAATCTTTATGAATTGTACATTTTTGTTGGCCTTTCAAAAAAATTGGGGGCATATAATAGGGTTTTGGGAATTTTTGTACAAAAAACGAACACCATCATCATGTTCAGCATAAAAATCCGGTTCTTCAGCATAGAAATCCGGTTCTACAAAGTTTGCTTTTAATTAGAGTGAGGATACTAAAACAGTTCACGCCAGTTGTGAGTCTACCCCAGCCTTGAATGGTATTCAGTCAGGCCTTCCTCCAAATCAACGTGGTTTGGACAATTATACTCCGTCGCTGTTATATTGCTTTGAGTTTATTGTCACCGTGACTTTCTCTACAGAAATTCGTCACCTTCTCAGCATTGAAAACCTTATTCGAATGGAGCAAAATATGACAGTTATAGCATTGCTCATTGACAAAAAATACACATTTCAGGGGACTCAAGCTTTCGACTTTCAATGTCCGATATTTCAAAGTTGGAAGCAACCTTAAAGGTGCAATTCATGATTTTGATGTGGCCTCTTTCCTAGCTAAATAAAAAGAAGAGTACAACATAAATATATACTGAAAATTTCACTTGATTCCGACTGTTCGTTTCTAAATTACAAGCTTTTCAGCATTTTGAAAATCCTCATAGACTACTGTGTTGTAATTACTGTCGGGGCCCCAACAATAATTAGAAAATAACACATTTTCTCACTTTTCTCAAAAATGCAAGCACATATGAAAGAACAGTTTGGAGATCGTAACATATACCACTTGAGGATTCTTATAAGCCAAAAAAAACTCAAATTTGATAGAGGTGACCTTGAGGGTGAAAAGTGGATCATGAATTGCCCCTTTAAGCTAGAAAATGGAATATGGTGAAGGTTGATCACCCGAAATTGATATATTCTTCTTCCTTTAAAGTACAATCCTAAGGGTAAACTGTAATCTTATGCTGCTTTCATACTCGTGTGGTTTTGTAGCTTTGTCGCTGCGTGACGTATACTTTTTGCAAAAACTTGCCGTAGCGGCAAAGCTACATGTCGCTGAGATAATCGAGTTGAAATGAATTTAACTTTCAGAGCGACATGAAGCGGCTAATCTGCAAAGTGACAAAACTGCAAAGCTACAAAAGTGTGAAACGAACCAAGCGACAGAGCTACCAAGCTGCAAAGCGACAATGAGTATGAAAGTAGCATTACTCCTTTACAAATGATTTTGATTTTAGATTAAATCGGTCGTATTTCAACATGATAGTTTCCTACTAACAAAAAATATTCAAGAATCTGTTTGGGGATTAAACATCTAATAATCTTTTTACAATACTCTTCTTGATTTTAAATCTTACTTTGAAAATCTGTCTTCCTCACATTCAACCCCAGTGTCAGGTCCACAAGTCAAAGCATTGATATCCACGTAGTAGGCATACAAATATGTTAAACCCATTGCGAAAGACAGAAGCACAATCGCTACCACAACAAAGAAATTGGCTGTTCTAGCAACCATTGATCCCAACGAGATTTGAAACGGTCCAACCACGTCGCTGATGACCATATACTGCAGCATGCGGAGGAGGGAGATAACTGTTGATATTGCAAACATGGTCTTGGAAATCAGTCTTGGTTCCCACCACTCCTGTCGGAGAAACTCAACATGTTTTTCGACTGTAGCAGTCAAATTCCTATCTTCAGTATCCGAACCACTACCTGCGTGTCCTTTAACTGCTCTCGCCACACGATCATGCATCTCCTGGTCGAGATCTATTGGAAAGTTTTCTTGTCCAAATGATCTGTAAAAGATCTGCAGATTGTCTTGCAGTTGATTATACGGGTCTAGATCTCTTTTACTATTGAATTTTTCTGCATGAGCGGTCTGTGAATGAATATAAAATAATATTTTTAAAAGAAATAAATTATACCTGTTTTATGAAACACTACTACAATCTCGTTTCTTAGCTGTGCTGCAGAGTTCCAGAAACACAACCTATCAGGAGTTAAGTTCAAAGTCTTACACCAACCATTATTACTTGCTTTACTCTAGTACACGATAGAGCTACTGTAACAGCCTAAGGTTATATTTTTGCAAATAAAAAGTTGGCTATAAGTTATCGAATGAATGAAAACTGTATAAGATTTCTTTCATTAGAACGTAAGAGCTCTTATGGTATTAATATAGACAAAATACGATGATAATGCAATTCCATCGTTGTTTTTCTAGACCTTTTCGAACTTTCAACTATTGATATAAATAGTTGACAGCTATGGTGTGGCAATGGTATTTGGTTTTATTTTGCTATTTCCCCTTTTTTAACCCATTCAGTATGCAATTACTAGTATGTCCCTTTTCACGTCACTTTTAACGCTCTGGCAATAATATGTTTTCCCTCTCCTTTTCACATTTTTACTCAACCCCACCTCTTTTCATTCACCCTAATTTTCTCTGGGGACAAGTCTGTATAAAAAAGAAGAAGTTCGGATCATTGATCTGAAATTTACCTTTTGAAATTCCATATAGCTTGCCAAATCAAAGAGGATACCGAAAAGAAAGAACGTAACCAAAAAGAGATCTCGCCAATGTCCTATGTCTTTGATCTTGGGCATACCGTGGTGATACATCAGCTTCAGCTCACGCCATGCTATGCCTTTGGAGAAAAAACATGTCAGTATCGTGAAAATGTGTCTACATAAAAGGTCTATCATAAGCATTCAACTTAAATATTCATGAAATTACACTTAACCATCGTCAAACCAAGCTTGGGTTGAAGTGCAAACTAAGAATATAAACTTTGTTAAGATATCCATTGCGTAGCCGGCGATCGTATTCTATTGATGACCGAATCACCAGCGTATGAATATATGCATGTTTTTGGGTTATCAGTTGTATTTGGGTCATTAAACATAAACACTTTAAGACTATGGTCACAATACTTCGCTCGCTACCAGTGGTCCTTCTAGACAGACTAAACACTGTTCGTAACTATTCGTACGAAATATTATGACCATAGTTTTACATGTAGACTACAGTGACAGATCCTTCTAGACAGACTAATCACTGTTCGTAACTATTCGTACGAAGTATCATGACCATAGTTTTACATGTAGACTACAGTGACAGGTCCTTCTAGACAGACTAAACACTGTTCGTAACTATTCGCACGAAGTATTGTGACCATAGTTTTACATGTAGACTACAGTGACAGGTCCTTCTAGACAGACTAAACACTGTTCGTAACTATTCGCACGAAGTATTATGACCATAGTTTTACATGTAGACTACAGTGACAGGATCGTGTATTTTTGTTTGTTTGTTTGTTTGTTTGTCTGTTTGTTTGTTTGTTTTTTGGTTTTTTTTACATTCAAAACACACTGAATAACTTAACGAGAATAGTCATGTTTGTTTTCGTGCGTTAAACGGATGCTTAGCTTATACTTCGGGACGTACTGCGACTATTGCAAGATCATCCACAGGAGCTTTCGATCCGGTATGGTTGTCGACATTCGCAACCAAATAATAACTCGGAATAGTCTGATTTTACTATAGCCTACGGGTATTAGTGACTTCTTCTTAAAGAATGTTGGCAGATCTTACCAATTATCCAAAACATCAGCATTGCAGTAGTTGGTGTTGCAAGCGTCAACTCATGCGTGATTGCAGGGTGGGTCACGGCGTCGGCTGTTAGCAGAGCAACAAAGAACAGATCAGAAGCTAGTTTCATGACGAATTTGGTGTACCTGAGATTTTTTTAAAAAATAGATATTCGTGAAATATTAATTACGGCCAATTTATTTTATATTTTCGTTTAAAATATTTTCAAATTATCAGATTTCAAATTATCATCTGAACAATCAATTTCACATACTGTGAGTCAAAGGGCAGGCCATAGGGTCAATTTGCCTTGACAAAAACTTTTTTCAATAATTTCCTGATAAATTTAAGACCGAAAGAACTATGGAACAGGTAAAACGTACCTCTTGTTAACGAAAAAATGAAAATTAGCAAGACAAAAAACGTCATTTTGATGAAAATTATCAATTTGCAATTCTACTTTTTAAAAAGTTCGTAAATTAATCTTGAACTTCGGTGAGTAGGTTTTATTCTGATAATTTCGGTCATTTCATTAAGTTATCAACTGTATTTAAAAACTTACGGGCATTTCATGAAGTCATTAACTCTCTTGATGGGCAGGTACAGATATGCCAAGCATAAAAACGGAAAACCTATGGTCGATAACATCAGATAAAAGAAATTATATGCAGAACCTTGGTCGCGAAGAAATGCCTGCTGTCCGTAGAATTTAGCTAACACCGCTTGCTGGCAATTGGGATGAGCAACGAACTGTAAGGGTGAGCAAACAAAAATAAATTATAAAAGGGAAGACGGCACAACATTTTTTTGCAGTGCATTGCATAAAAGCTTGAGTTCAAATCCATATTAAGTTACGGTGTAAAACAGAGGAGGTTTTCACAATATCCCACAATGCAATGCAACATTGTACAATGTACATGCAAATACAATTCAACTCCTATACTTTTGTACAGGTTTCTGACGTTTTTAAAGTGTCAGCAATGTAGGTAAACACTGGGCTGTTTTGAAAAGAAACACATCGCTGGAAAGATAGGAATGAGTACTATTCAATGGAATTCTCAAATTCCTAACCGCCCCTTGTCCAGAAAACCATTATTGCCTATTATATCTAAGTGTAGCAGAATAATGCATTGTGAGATATCCTCCTCTGGGTGTAAAAGTAATCAAGGTCCCCCTGGGATCAAGTCCGCCTTCCATATAGACCATAACAGAATAAAGCGTGAAACTTATGTTGCGTGAGAGTTTTAGCCTATATTATAACTGTACAAACCGGACATTTAAGATCAGGGGACTGCGATTCCTATTACACCGGGTTTAAGTCTTTGAATGACGGTTTTGTAAGTAAATCCCTGTTTAGAATGTTCATGAGGACTAAACAGGTATCTTACTTTTTAATCGCTGTTGTTGATTTTACATAACAGTATTTCAATTTGAGAAAGTATGTAGACCTAAACAATACCTAAATATTCTCACTTGCGGGCTCAACTTCAAATGTTACGGAGTAAAGTGTAATTCCCGACACAAATACCAAGTTAGAGGCTACACTCTTAGAAGGCCGGTATCAAATATACGAGCAGTTTTCGGGATCATTTTATTTTGATCCTTTAAGGATCACTTTTGATCCAAAATGGATCGTTTTGATACTTTTTCGGATCAAAATATACAAAAGGATCAAATTCACCAGGATCATTTTTGATCCTTTTTTAGGATCATTATATTTTGATCCTTTTTGATTACAATATCAAATTTTTGATCCGTATTTCTGGATTATAATTTGATACGGAAAGGATGAGCTCATATTTGATACCGTGTTTGGATCTAAGGTGATTTTTGTCTCATATTTCATCCTGGCTTCGTATACTCCGTGTACGCTACATAGCAGGTGTTGTCAATAATGATATAAATACGATAATTACACCCCGCATGATAACTGCCTCGCAGTGGCCAAGTGGTTAGAGCGATGGTCTCGTAGTTATGGTCACTGATACGTGCCGGCGGTGTGGGTTCAAGCCCTGCTAGGGTCACTCCCGTGATATATTTTTAGGCAGATCTTTTTATAAGAAATATTTGATCCTTTTTTCGGATCAAGCATTTTGATCCTTTTCTTGGGATCACTTTGATCCTTAAAGGATAAGCTCATATTTGATACAAAAAAACTTTTTGTCTCATATTTGATCTTTGCTTTCTAAGAGTGTAGAGAGTTTACAGAAACCTCAAAATATACCTATGTCCCTTCATAGGAGCAAATTTAATACCAATGATCATACCTCTTTCTGTTCAACGTCTATTGCCTTCGATATTTTCGGTAGTGGTCCCCTCATCGGCTGATATTCCTCGGCAGGATCGTTGGTATCGTCGTATGTAAGGATGGTTAAAATCTAGGAGTGAAAGATATTTTTACCGAAAAGAAGGAATTGGTTGGAATCGGAGTTACTATTAATATGATATGTCGAGAACAGTGGACCTTCTTTAGCAATGTTCACGTTTTGAAAAGACAAACACTGTTTGTTTGTACAATCAGATATAAAATGCTACCTTTAACAAGCTTCATTGCACAGTCAGATGTAAATTTTAGAATAGTAGATATCAAACAATTTAAAAGGAATGACAACATTTACCATGTTATACTCTGGAGAAAATATGTTAAAATGGAGTTTGGGAAAATCGAGTACAATTCTAGTACAAGATCGGAATGTGCACATTTGGAACATCATTCGAGTACACGTTAAGTACAATTCTGTGCAATTGTCAAACAATTTGTACTAGAATTGTACTCAAAGTGTACTTGAATGATGTTCCAAATTTGCACATTTGTACTAGAATTGTACTCGATTTCTACCAGGGTATAGTGCGGCCATCTGACATAAGCTATATCGATATAGTTGTCTTGCGCCGTATTCAAGATGTCAGCTGAGTCTCATGGCATGCACTGGATTATGAGTATGCTGTTCTATAATAGATTGAATGATAAGTGACAACCCCAAATTTTATTAATCAAGTTGAGCATTAATGATAGAAAAGAGATACATGTGGGATGGGGAAACGGACCTAAGTCACGAATAGGTATATCAAATAAGGTGGAGCCGTTTCAAGAAATCATTAAAATCATGACAAATGTCTTTATTTT
>JXSR01S006315.1:0-14239 GCA_000969725.1 Ophiothrix spiculata
ACCTACATGTAGATATCGTGCTGGAAAATTCAACATACCAAAACATTAAACTGTTTGAATCGATACCCATTTACCTACCCAATGCTGTCAAAGTATTCCATTTATTAACTATGACAACACACAACTATTTATACCATTATACATGTACTTTTTAAGTATGACCGTAATCACAATCAATGCACTTATGGTGAACTTGAACTTGAAAAATGTTTGTTTAAAACCTGTCAGGTATGCCGACCTCATAAATTGCCAAGTAATTGAACACGAGGTTTGACGCAGTCCATCTGAGTTCAAAACAAACTCGACACATTATGACAGAATCATATTTTGTGAAACATAATGACATCATATTGCAGTTATCGTCCACTGCACGCTACACCACAGAGTAACTGAGATGACACTGCACTAAACTCAAAACATAACCCCAATCATAGCGTAGTATGTGGACAAAACGAATATTCATGAGTTAGACTGCTCAAAAGACTCATCAGTAAATAATCAATACATGTATTAATAACCGTTTTCACGCTAGACTAATTTCATGATGTCTTAATGTACATGAAGGATGAACAAGGACGCATTTTGAAGAATGCTGCACAACTTGCATTCAATTAGGCGTAATATCAAGGGCAATGTCAGGATTTATTTGAGTAGGATTTGTCATAATGCGTCCTCATTTTTGTAATTGGAGCCACTGATCACGCAATCAGCCAAGAAATGTTAACCAGCGCCTATTGAGAAATGGTAATCAAATGAGCTATGAAGTATATGAGGATAAAGTGTCAGGGGCCTGGCTACACGGCGATCTTTGCTTTGCTAATACAAGCCTACGTGTTTTTTCAATGTACTCTATCAGGTCTTTAAAATTATCGTATGGTAATGAACATGGTATCACGAGAACGAGAATTTCATGATCTTTATTGACATGTGTGTTCAAAATTGATACGTTAAAGAATGCGAGCGTGATGGGCCAATGAAAGTTGTTATTTCGAAACTCCATAGCGAATGTACTGACCGGGGTCTTGTTACAAAATGTACCTAATCAGGTTTGCCCTTTTGTCTTTTTAGTTCACAAAAAATATCACATGAAAGCTTAATAAATCATGAACAAAATGGTAAATGTTCAAAAAAAATCGGCCGGTTAGTTTTGATACAGCGATCTTGGCAAGTTATTATCCTATACCCAAAACACGGGAAGATATCTCGGGGTCATGCATCAATTAGGAACGTTGTGTGTGCATTATATACGAAATGTTGCTAATAACTGCAATATGTAACATACGTGATGCATTTAATGTCCCGTGTGGGTTGACTGCCGTTTGAACTTCCTAATATGCCCTAGTTGCCAAATAAGCTGGGCTGTTAGTAAGTAAATGTCTTCGTGGAAATATATTAAATTCAATTTTATGTCACCTTTTCTTTTATTTATCACAAATATTTTCACAAAGGAAAAAATCTAAATTTTGTATATATTTATATATTCAGAATTTTGCATAAATAATCAAAGTCACGATTTTATTTCACTTTGTGCCTTAGAGACACTTTTTATAGGCACTCATATATTTTGTGTCAACCACTGTCAACAAGCATTAGTGATTATTTTAGTAAATAACTGTTCACATTTTGTTACAACGGATTTATTTATTTATTTATTTATTTATTTTTTATTTTTTATTTTTTTATTTATTTATTTATTTATTTATTTACTTATTTATTTATTTATTTTTATTTTGTGGCCAAGAAAAATTACAAAATATTTCAGACAAGAAACAGTAAAGGTGAGAGAGAATATATACAATAGGCTTATGATGATAAACAAGCTTAGATTTCAAATTGGTCCGGATTCGTAAATCAACATATTTTGTTTTAAGTACTTATACTAGTAGTATTGTAACCACTGGGGAATATCAGCTTTAAGCTTTAAATGACCAGAGGAGCAACGACCTTAGCAAGTATGTTATTATTGTTGTTTACTTTTATTCGTTTTTAGATCCCAATGGAATCAGTAACTAGACCAATGCTCACTAAAATGGGCATAAAGTAGTTCACCAATCGGTCAATGAAGTCATTGGTCAGCAAGCTTAAAACCACAACGTCGTCATACAAAATAATTGAAATTAAATTATACTAGCCAAGCACGCAACCAAAAAGACACGCATGCATGGACGTTAAATACTGCGTATATTCAAGCTGACGCATAGGTTTCTATATTAATTGGCAATAACAATTTTATAACTTTAATCAAAACCCTGGATCAAAGCGACCTTTTTTTAAACCTTAATTTAAGTGTCAATTCTGAACAACCCCTGCGTGCAACTCTAATTGTGTTTAGATTGACAAATACATAAAGAATCAAGCACCCAAAAACCGTAATTAATTTTCCTTTTTCATTCTAACCACTTATTCTAAATATTCATTAAGCTAATTGCTTTACCATAATTTTCTTTATGTTATTGTCAGAATCACTATCCCTAACAACAAAGGCGTTAAAAGTGGACCAGGCGTGTATCAGCCATGCACTTCTTTATTGCATTCACGTCGCTTGTTTTAATTAATATTTTAATCGTCCTTGAAGAAAAGTAGGTCTTTTAAACGTTTTATTCTACTTATGAGATGCATCATACTTAGTTCGTTTAAGTAAAATATTACATTTAAACGATGTTTTTTCAATGTGGAATTTAAATTGTCTTGATCTCTGTTCGATATTTTGAAGAGTTGAATTGCAAAACAGCTTAGTGATAATTTTCTTTCAAAAATGAGTTTTCCGGATATTCTTACAGCCCTCTAACTTGTGCATCATCCATGCAAACACTTTTGCTGAAAAAATCTCGATTTGTGAATTGTGTCTTAATAAATTACATTTTAGATTTGATTCTGAGTATGTCATCTTTCGTTGTCTCTTTAAAGAACTCTAATAATACAGCATGGTGATTTAGTGACAAATGAACAATTATAGGTTTGCGTCGTGTAATATGTATATATAAAAGTAAGCTAAGATATTGCTGAAATGAGCTGATTAATATTTATCTTAAAAACTTCATAAAAACTCGAAACCACATATCTTTTATGTCAGATGGGATGATAAAAACGTTTTATTTTACAATAATGTTAAGTAACATAATTGTATATTTGTGATGCGTTGCATCAAAAGGTATAAGTCGTGCAAATTTTGAGATACAGGCAAATTAAACTTGCAAATTATAAAGAAAATAATAATAACATTATTGACAATATTCATCATAACTTAAAATGCAAACTTAAATTTTCACAAGCAAGGTATCATTTTTAGGCTGATATAATTCCCTTTCAAATGGTATGAATATCTGAATCTTGTTAACGGTAGACGACTTGTATCTTCTGATGTAACGTGTTACATATAACACATTATTTGTGTGTGTTTGCAAAATAATTATGTGAGATGTTTGTATATAGACAGTAAGAAAGATTAATTCCCATGCGTGGTCCTTGGTACAAAAGATTTAAAAAAAAAATAATTAAACTGTATATAAATTAAAAAAAAACAACTTTTTGGTCAATGCAAATTACAACAAAGATAATCCTGAATTTGTTGCATTTGGAAACCGAAGCACCATCCCCGCCCTATAAAATGGTTAATTTGTTTTAAATGTTATAAATTCTCGAAACTATAAAAAAATTTCTCCTTGTTTTTTGTAACTTTAAACATTCATTTTGAATCTTCAGAAAATACCAATAACACCATTCAGAATCGTAAACCCCTATTAAAAGAAGACACAGAATTGTGACCCTCCATATCGAACGGTACCTTAAAACTTAAGTGACAAAGGGAGGGGGGGGGCACAAATACTAAATAATATTGAGTTCCATTTTCTAAACAAAAATATATCGGCCCGTATTGAAGAAATAAGTTTAGCTAAACCACGGTTTTAATTCTCCTCAAGAATGTGCATATCATTCCTGGACAGTTGAAGTTCAGTTATTTAAATTCTTTAGGGCTTGCCTTCAATTTCTTGAAAGCCCTTTTTGGTGAAACCTACACATATTGCATTTTATTAATGATACGTTTGATGTAATAAATCAATGACATTCAAAAAGACACAAACCTAACTGAAATTTAATAAAATTGTATTAAATTCGATATTATCAGGAAAATACATTTCTAATATTTCCCCCTGCCCTGTAGAAATGCTGCTTTCGTAATCTGTCTCAATAGTAAATCGAACCTAAATGTAAAATTCAATGTTACTAAAACTCTTACCTTGTGCTTTCAAGTTTAGGCTCGCAATCGAACCTACTTGTCTCAAGATCTCAAAAATGCAAACAAAATTTAATGTTATTCAGCTTAATGTCATAACAACCGGCTAAATTACCTGTGGCATTTCCAATATGAAAATACTCATGGTATATATAACGACACTTGAAAAATATAAATTTTAATCAAGACGATTACGTATTAAGACATGGTGTCTAATGTTATACTTATTGAAAAATATCTTATGCAAGACTCTAATCACTAAAGTTTTAAATTACACAAACACTTGAGAATTGCTTGATTTTATCAAAGAGAGTGAGTACAAATGCTGTTTTTTATTTCCAAATCAAAATCGATCGATTTTTACCTTCTACTGCATACAAAATAAACACAACATAAATGTTTGGACGTGTTTGTCAATATTTTTTGCCAAAAAAACCAAAAACATATATCATAGCAAAATTATTATACTGTGCAGGATTTTAAACTGAGTTGCTATTGCTTTGCCCAGAGCGGATGCTTCAGATCTGGTTACAGCTGAGCCTTGGTTCCTCATGACATAACATCACCATTCAGGACAATGAGAATTGCCCCGAGATATCTGTGTTTCTTGAATGTGATGAATTGTGATGTCAAATGTATGGCACCAGGTACATAGATTGATTGGTCAGACATAATCTTGTAATACTTAGTAGGAAGAATTTTAATTCAGTCTAGTGGATAGACATTATTGAAAGATGACCACACATTGGAATTCCAGACATGTCCTAGGGTTACTGAAAAAGTATACCATTAGAAATGTTGTTACATTTGTTGTATTATTGTTTCCGTTGGAATAAATAATGATACATTTTCTAACGTTTTAAAATAAAGAAAAGGGACAAAAATTCCAAGAAAAATATTGTACACCTCTGTAATATGTATAAAAGAAAGCTAAGATATTGCCGAAATGAGCTGATTAATATTTATCTGAAAAGTTTCATAAAAACTCGAAACCACATATCTTTTATGTCAGATGGGATGATAAAAACGTTTTATTTAACAATAATGTTAAGTACCGTAATTGTATAAAACTTGTGGTGCGTTACATCAAAATGTTTAAGTCGTCGGCGGAGCATATTTGAAGATACAAGCAAATTAAACTTGAAAATTCAAAAGAAAATAATAAGAACATTATTGTCACGTCACTATTCATCATAACTTCAAAACCCAAACTTACATTTTCACAAGCAAGGTATCATTTGAAAGCTGATATATTGTCATATATAGCATATTATTTGCGTGTGTTTGCAAAATAGTTATGTGAGATGTTTGTATATGAATATAAGATATTAATTAAAATGTATATGAATTAGGAAAGCAAAGGTTTGGTCCATACATTCACTACTAAAAGTGATATATGTTTTATGTTAGAGTGATCTGCTGGTCAAAGCAAATTACATCAAAGATAATCCTGAATTTGTTGCATTTCGAAACCGAAGCACCATCCTCGCCCTCTAAAATGGTTTTTAATGTTATTAATTCTCGAAATTATAAAGATTTTCTCCTTGGTTTTCCTTTGTTTTTTTATATTTTTAAACATTCATTTTGAAGCTACGGAAAATCCCAATAACACCTTTCAGAATCGAAAACCCCTATTAAAAGAAGATACAAAAATGTGACCCGCCATATCGAACGGTACCTTAACAATTAAGTGACAAAGGGGGGGGGGGGGGGGGGAGGACACAAATACTAAATATTGTCTTCAATTCCTTGAAAAAACCTTTTTTGTGAAATCTACACATATTGCATTTTATTAATGATATGTGTGATGTAATAATCAATGACATTAAAAAAGACACAAACTTAACTGAAATTTAATAATGTTGTATTGAATTCTTTATTATTAGGAAATTACATTTCTGATATTTTTCCCCTGTAGAAACACTGCTTTCGTAATCTGTCTCAATAGTAAATCGAACCTAAATGTAAAATTCAATGTTACTAAAAATCTTACCTTGTGCTTTAGTTTAGGCCGGCAATCGACCCTAAATTGTCTTAAGATCTCAAAAATTCAAGTTATCAAAATATCAATATTTAAATTTAAATGTTATTCAACTTCTGTCATAACAACCGGCTAAATTACCTGTGGCATTTCCAATATGAAAATACTCATGGTATATATAACGACACTTGAAAAATATAAATTTTAATCAAGACGATTACGTATTAAGACATGGTGTCTAATGTTATACTTATTGAAAAATATCTTATGCAAGACTCTAATCACTAAAGTTTTAAATTACACAAACACTTGAGAATTGCTTGAATTTATCAAAGAGAGTGAGTACAAATGCTGTTTTTTATTTCCAAATCAAAATCGATTGATTTTTACTTCCTACTATATTCAAAATAAACATAACATAAATGTTTGAACGTGTTTGTAAATATTTTTTGCCAAAAAAAACATGTATCATAGCAAAATTATTATACTGTGCAGGATTGTAAACTGAGTTGCTATTGCTTTGCCCAGGGCGGATGCTTCAGATCTGGTTACAGCTGAGCCTTGGTTCCTCATGACATAACATCACCATTCAGGACAATGAGAATTGCCCAGAGATATCTGTGTTTCTTGAATTTGATGAATTGTGATGTCAAATGCATGACACCAGGTACAAAGATTGATTGGTCATACATAGGCCAATCTTGTAATACTTAGTAGGAAGAATTTTAATTGAGCCTAGTAGACAGACATTATTGAAAGATGACCACATTATAGGAATTCTAGACATGTCCTAGGGATACTGACAAAAGTATATCATTAGGAGTGCTGTTACATTGTTTGTATTATTGTTTCCATTGGTATAAATAAGGATACATATTTCTAACGTTTTCAAATAAAGAAAAGAAACAAAAATTACAAGAAAAATATTGTACGACTCTTACACCATGCACCAGGTGTCCCCAAAATATGGAAAATATGTCGTTTGTAGAAACTGTATCAGTTTGTGAAATCGAACTTTGGGAGAAAAATAATACTTAAATATACCTTCTAGAATGCTTATTATGCAATTTAAGGGGGTTTTCTCAGTGATGCAAAATCTCCATTGATTTTCTTGAAAATTCAGAATTTGGTAGATTTTAAATAAAATAAATAAGTCACCGTGCTCGTTTTTCGAGATACAGACATTTCAAAAAGTAAGCCTACATATTTTCATCAAAATTCACTCGATTTACCACACAAAGTATAACAAAAAAAAAATCGATTTTGTGTGCTTTTAAAATAGTAAATGCTCCATTGATTTTTGTAGTTTTTACATATGTTAAGGCATTTTTGCGCACTTCAAAAATATTGAAATAAAATAGGGTCACCGTGTTAGTTTTCAAGAAAATAAAATTTGATTACTTTGATGGCACATCTGCGTCTGCACAATTCCCCGCGTATATATTACGCAGCAATGTGGTGCGTGATTAACCAAACGCGTTAGTAAAGCATGCGTTTCAGTGTGCAGTGAAATTTGCGCACGCAAAACGGATGCAAACATTTTTTTATTTTATACTTTTTATGAAAAAACCGTTATCCGACAGCCGTAAGCAACTGCATCTCTGAGAAAACCCCTTAATAATGCTGCATTATTATTTGCTGTCATAAGTCATGAAATTTAAAAAAATAGTAAAAAATGCAAAAACTTTTTATATTGAGTTTCAATTTAATGTGTTAATATAGGTCTGAACAAAAGCTATTTAATAAAGATATTCTTATATTATACTGCCATTTGTCATGAATTCATGCCGTTAAAAATCAAATCGTCGTTTTGCCTTAATAATTCAGCACGTTTTTTCATCACTCCTTAATTTTCGCGCCACAGTTGATTGACAGGTACGTTGTAAACAACTCATACTGGAATGTATGTAATGCGACAAGGAAATGCAGGTATCTCTAATATGCATAGAGCATTTACTAGAAACTGGTTCGATGATTATTTATCGTGTTTATATAAACTATACAAAATTTAGTTAAAAGTATAAGTTGTACCCCGGCAATACCTTCATGTAAACTAATAATTTATCATAAGGACACCGGGTACATTAGTCAATAATTTTGATCAAAATCCGGAGACTATTATGATATTATTAATCCAGGTGTAGCAGAAATGTAAGTCACTCGTTCTTATTGTCTGGGTTGTACAGTAAAGTATAATAGGCTAACAACTCTCACGCAACATTAGTTTCACGCTTTACTCCGTTATGGTCTATGGAAGGCGGACTACCATTTCAGGGGGACTAATATTCCTTTCACACCGGGCAAAATCATATCAAAGGATTTTTATACCATGTATACTACACTATATAAGTATTCTATACATGTAGAAAAATATTCAATTTGATTCTCCTCATACAAAAGTGGCAAACCATATAGCCAAATCTATTAAAATTGTGCAATGATTTTCAAGTAAAGGCTGCTTCTAACGAACATATTCTTTAAATCCATTATAATTATGGTTTGGGAATCGCTAACATTTTTAATGTCTTACATGAGGTATCACTCATAGCCACCTATTATAAGAATAACGAATTATAAATGAAACTACAAAATGTATTAAATAGCAGGTGATGGTAAATCTCACTACTGTGAGCTGGTTTTATAAAAATTGACAAAACGAATTTCTAGAGTTAAGAAAATAACTGTACACTTTTAGCGTTCTCTCTCTATATATATTGTTGACACAATCGTTGAGGACGCAGTGAGCATTTTCGCTTCATGAAACGAAACGATCAGTTTAAAAAGAGGGCGTTGACACATTAGCTGCAGTGGACTTAATAGAGGCAACTGATGCCGGTGAACGATGCGATTTTGATATGGTATGTATGGCAAATTGAAGATAATTTAGCTTGCTTAAATTGTGACTATTAGTATTATGTTATATATTGTCATATTTGGACGGTCTTTAAATAATAAATGTTTTGTCGGAGGAGTTTTAAACACTTTCAAAAAAGGCTTCAGCAGCAGTATATAGGCTCAATATGTTTTGTATTAACAATGTTTAAATTGCAATAAAAATAGATCATGTATACTTTACTATGACTCTCATTTAAAATAGTCTTGTCTGCCTTGTCTGTCTGATTATGATATGATACAAATACCATACTTATAAATGAACGTTTCTGTTAATTTTGTTTGAATCTTTCCATTATTTCAATAGCAGCTTCTTGTTGCTACCAAAAATATCCTGTTCCGTATATGGCAAGCTAAATGCTCAAATTATAGAAAAACCAAGTACATCACAGACAAACTGAGTTTTTCTGAGAAAAACTCGGTTTTTCTGGTTAAAAACTCAGTTTTTCTGGATAAACGTAGTTTCTCAAGTAAAAATCCGAGTTTTTTAGAGAAACTGAGTTTATCTGAGAAGAACTGAGTTTATCTGAGAAAAACTCAGTTTATCTAAGAAACACAAAACTTAGTTTATCTTATGAAAAACTTATTTTATGTGCAAAACTTTGTATTTCTGATAAACTCAGTTGATCTAATAAACCTAGTTTATCTAATAAACCCAGTTTATCTGAGAAAAACTCGGTTTATCTGAGAAAACTTAGTTATCTGAGAAAAACTCAGTTTATCCGAGAAAAAGTTATCACATGAAAAACTTGGTTTTTGCGCAAAACTGTGTACTTCTGATAAACTCAGTTGATCTGAAAAACTTAGTTTATCTGATATACTCAGTTTTTCAACATATATTGAGCATTCGGCGTCAACAAACATAAATCCTAGTTGTTCTGAATTGAAGCTGATTGACAAGCGCCTACACTGCAAGAAAGTTGGGCAAAATACATCCCTAGCAACTGTTCGGCAAACTAAAAATTCACTGTAGATCAGACACTTTTGCCAAAATTTTGTATCGCTTTTACCCCACAGATGGCAGATGGACTCGCGTTTCTGCTCAAATAGTTTGCCCAACATTAGGGCAGGGATGTGTGCCCAACAGTGATATTTGTATTTTGCCCAACGTTGGTAGGGATGTATACTTCAGCAACGTTGGGCGAAATCACCCCCAAAATGCTCAACTTTCTTGCAGTGTATAAAGCTTTTGTGACGCGACCTTGTCCTGTATGACTAATAATCTAAGCAAAGCCCTGACCTTAGCCGAAGGCCGGAGTGGGGTGCGCAAAAGAGAAACTAGAACACAAATACACTCTGCTTAATAGGGGAAAAGAATGACTATTATTCTAGTTTATCAACAGCCCAGATATTGAGAGTGGTTAGAGTGGTAGAGTATCAATATTGACTATCATAAATATACTCTCTATTGTTTTCGACACCTTAAATCTGTTAACAGTTAACATTTTTAATTAACACTTGTAATTATTTTGTTTAAGGCCTTTTGACCTTTTTGGCATTCTAATGTTCACCATTTCACTTTTATTGTCGAAACAACAACTAGTTAAAAGAAAAAGTGGTAAGCGGGATACCTATGTCCAGCGGTCAAGACCCCTTTTCTTGCCTCCTGGCCGCTTATTAGACCCCAATTTTCTACATGGTTCAGTTATTTAGTCCATGTTTTTAACACTCCAAACGACATTTTTATTGCGATAACTAGGCATCAAGGTTTGAATAACAAGTACCTTTTGTCACGACGGGTCGAGCTAGTGTTTTGAACTTGGCATCGCTGCCCCGCTCGCTGTTTTGAAATATTTTGCATTTTATGTTAAATGTAATGAATGTGAATAAGACAGTTAATTATATGAAAAAATTAACACGATACACCAAAAAAAATGAAATTTATCAAAACAACTATGACGGACTTCGAGCCTACGGTCTCTAGACTCCAGAGCTTTAACCACCGTACCAGCAAACTGACTACGTGATCAAAGGGTATTTAAAAATATTCATGTGTATTCAAAGTAATTATTTACATTGTGCAATGATAGAAATTTCGGTGTTGCAACATGTTGATTTTCAGTGTCAGGACTTTTACATCAATTTTGTGTTAGAAATTTAGTGGCTTCTAATAATCGTATCCTGTACCGCCTGCATTGCCCCAACACAGTCGTTGAGGACGCAGTGAATATTTTCTGTTAACAAGGCAATAACGCAAAAGTCATGCGCCAACCAGGGAAGATCAAAGTAAGGGACTGGACAGGTTTCAAAAATAAATAATGAGAAAAGCAAATTTACCTAGACAAAGGAATACACTAATTATCACGTTATTAACGATAGTCATAATAATTCATACGGAGGAATATTGATATTAAACATTTGTCTAACACATGTATGAAGTACAAGTTCTGACAAAAACAGATTAATGAGAACAAGCAGATTTAAAAATAAATTCTTGACCAAAAAGTCTATTAAAAAAACTCGGAAATTTTTCACTCATTGTCACCAAGTCTAAAATTCAAATGCAGCTCAAAAATAACTTTTTTTACTTCCAAAATATAACTAAATTATCCCAAGAGTTTATCTGAATTTTACAGCTACTAAATGGCAGATTGGACATGTAAAAAGGCTCAAATTAATTATTTTCTAATACCATTACATGAATCGGTAGACGAAAAGTGTTTCTGCTTTCGCCATTGGCTTGCTCTTAACACGTGCCGCTCGGTGAAAAACATTCGATCTCATTAATATTTCTCGCATCTAATTGACCTGTACGTGTGACAAGTGACCTGTCATTGAACTTGTGTAGAGCATAGGTACGGCCGTCCCGTTACTTATCGCTCACAACCAACATGAATCATGTCAGATTTACCATTTGTTTTTGAAAAAATCAATTAATATACTTCCATATAAATGTACAACCATTTAGACGGCTGTAGGATTCCCAAGGCTCTTGAGTACACATGGGTATAAACAGATGTCGAAAAGGAGAATTCTCTGAGGTGAAAATGTGATATTTTATGAGTGAAAATGTTCAGGGTTTTTTCGAAAAACGTTTAGTCAAAAAATCTCTCTTTTTTTCGCTTATGTGATAAAATTCACAACTTCTACTTTATATTATGTGTTAGATATGAGTTTTATATTGACATTCATGAATTTAATCAATTACAACAATTCTTTATTTTCACAAAAATAGTAATTTATTGTGAGTAGTGAGCGGGTTCTTTGCACTAAAATCAGCGGGAAGAAGAATTAAATTTCCCGGCTCGCACGTGACTGTTGCGTTTCTGCCTAGTTAATTTTCTGTACATGAAATTGACGCAAATTCTCAGAAAATGAGGGCGTTAAAAGTTTATTTGTAGAGAACAAGGAGAAAACGGGCATGGGTGAGCGATGCGATTTTTGAAATTCAAAGAAGGAAAACAACCATTTGAATAAATCACAAAATAATATGTTTTGTTTCCTTAGGTTTGCTTCGATTTTTAAAAGATTCTATGAACCATCCTGTTAAAAAGTAATTTGTATGATATGTATCTGTATTACCCTATCAAATACAAATTTGTATAATGCGTTTTGCCTTCTACATTAACTATCTTGAGGCAACATAATTATGATATTTTTTTAAAGTGCCTGTTACAGACATGTATGTTAAGATAAAATATTTCTCCTTACTTACTTGTAATAAATTATATGATAATATTGCTCAATAAAGGCGGATGCTAAAAGACAAAAAAAATGAATAAATCTCCCAAAAATGTGTTTTGCAGGTTTGCTGCGTTTTTAAAAACATTTGAAGACAAATCCAAAATGAATCGTATGTAAAATTGTCGTCAACGATATCACAATAACTTGATAATTGTTTCTCAACAATCTTAAAATGTCACTAGAAGTAATCAAATATTCTTTGGTCTGCTAATCTTTATTGATAATTAGTATGTTTCAAATATTTTTAATACGACATTTTACGACATGGCCGTATAATGATGGCCGAATAAAAACACAACTTGGCTACTCTTTTACTAATTTTAACGTTTTATTTTCAAAAACAACAACAACAAAGCTGGAAAGCCCTTCCTATTCATTTGTTTCTTGATTTCAAAAAGTATTGAAAATTTCGTGAATGGATATTTTAGTAAGGCTTTCTAGAAAAATGTTGGGTTAAACTATTTTTTTTCCAATCAACCAACTCAAACAAGCATGTATGTTTCTGAGGAAATTATAAATACAATTAATCAAAATAAAAGTTCTGGTTATGACGACTTCAGAAATATAATTATTAATCGAGTTGCTCGAGAAATATTGGATCTGCTCACATTACGAAATTAAATTATTATAAACCTAGATAAAGGAATACACTAATTATCACGTTATTAACGATAGTCATAATAATTCATACGGAGGAATATTGATATTAAACATTTGTCTAACACATGTATGAAGTACAAGTTCTGACAAAAACAGATTAATGAGAACAAGCAGATTTAGAAAAATAAATTCTTGACCAAAAAGTCTATTAAAAAACTCGGAACTTTTTCACTCATAGCCACCAAGTCTAAAATTCAAATGCAGCTCGAAAATGACTTTGTTTACTTCCAAAATTTAAGTAAATCATCCCAAAAGTTTGCCTGAATTTTACAGCTACTAAACGGTAGATTGGACATGTATAAAGGCTCAAATTAATTTCATTCTGACACCTTACCCGAATCGGAAGTCGACAACTTCTTTCTGCTTTCGCCATTGGCTTGCTATAAACACGTGCCACCCGGTGAAAAACATGCCACCTCATTTAATATTTCTCAAAACACCGCGCATCTAATTAACCCGTACATGTTACAATTGACCTGCCATTGAACTTGTGCAGAATGCAGGTACGGCGGCCTCGTTACTTATCGCACTCAACCAAGCTGAATCATGTCAAAGTTACCAACTTGTTTTGAAAAAAATAATTAATATACTTCCATATAAATGTACAACCGTTTAGACGGCTGTAGGATTCCCAAGGCTCTTGAGTACACATGGGTATAAACAGATGTCGAAAAGGAGAATTCTCTGAGGTGAAAATGTGATATTTTATGAGTGAAAATGTTCAGGGTTTTTTCGAAAAACGTTTAGTCAAAAAATCTCTCTTTTTTTCGCTTATGTGATAAAATTCA
>JXSR01S006315.1:54161-66465 GCA_000969725.1 Ophiothrix spiculata
ATAGTGGGAACCTATAGAGTATAAAAAACTGACATTTAAAAATACCGAATTTAACAATTTTGACAGTCTGTCATATTCAATCACCGTAAACTCTTGGCTAATATCGAAATATCAGACCCTTTATATAATTACATTCGATTTACTACAAGTATATCACAAACTTTTTGTGGATAAGCAGTTATTTTAACAGCATTTGCTTTTTAAATAATGACATCGTTATAGCGCAGTAGAGTAAAATAGTAAAAAACAGTAACTGTTTGGATACTCAGGAATGTCTCGTCTAGGGACAAATCAACCTCTCATGGTGACCTATTTAGCTCAACCTATATCTTTACACAATTATACAGGGTTGAAATTGAATTAAGGGAATGCTTCTTGGACATTTCATTTTTTTTTTGCATGGAGCCTACAACTCCTTACATCATGTACTTACTCTGTTCTATATTGCTGCTATGAATTAATGTAACATGATATTGTTCAATAATTAAAGCTCGGTATTCTTAAATAAAGATAATTAAATAATTATATTCTTTAAAAGGGATAATAAATTCTAAGAATTACTGTATAAGTGGTTTATTTCGCGCAACATTAATTTTCGCGCTTTTCGCGCTCAATTCGTCCAGCGCGAAAATAAATGTAGCGCGAAAAGTTAAAAAATCACAAGCGCGAAAATTAAAGTGCGTGAAATGATTCAAAATAACTCAAAATTAGCCTTTGCGCGAAAATTACTGAGCGCGAAAATTTTGGCGTTTACAGTATTTACAACTGCTTATTGCTCAAAATACAAATTTCAATGAGGATTCAAATGCAGAGGAACTAATTGGTTGTATTCAAAACTAGTCATACATGTATTTATTACTAATGGTAACAAAGAAAAGAAATTCTCATAGTCTCCTATGGATTTACAGATAAACATTTTATCGTTTAACGGTACAACATATAACATTATTATGTAGTTTTTTTATTCTTGAAAAAAAAACTTTGTTAAAGCTGTAACCATTTATTATTAATATCAGAATTCAACCATTTTGAGAAAAGTAATATTCACATAGTTCCTGTGAAATTTTGATTGAAAATGATGTGAACAGTGTCATGTTGTTGACAATGTTATGCTGCACCATGTACGAGAATGAGCGAATATATGCCAGAAAACATTAGGTTAATTTATTAATAGTGGGAACCTATAGAGTATAAAAAACTGACATTTAAAAATACCGAATTTAACAATTTTGACAGTCTGTCATATTCAATCACCGTAAACTCTTACGATTGTCTACTAAATGGGAAGGTTTAGCTTCCTGACTTTGTATTAGGGATTGAGTAAAAGCAATATCCATAAAATTTTGCTTGTTTAATTTCGTAAATATACTGAATTATATCTTGAATGCTAGTTACAAAATCATAAATTCAATACATCGGGTTTGTTGATGCAACGACACATAACAGTTATGACGTTATGATGTTATAATTTGCCCTAATATCTAAATTTCATAAAATATTTACACCTTTTTCAAGATATTTACCAGATAAATGCATTTTTATTACTTCATATACGTCGTCAATTATTCACAGTAAGCGTCTAATAACTGGTGTAAGTTGGCTATTTATTTGCCTTGTATTCTGATGGAATTTTTTATGCCTGGTAAACGTACTGAATTTCATAATTTTGCATTTCAATTTATGGTCTCTTATAATTTTTGGCAAATATTTTCAAACAAAAAAAGTTAAAGTTTAAGTTTCAGACCATTTCCGGCAACGAGATGTTAACATAATAAGAAGACAGTGAATCTGCGTAGAAATATTTACTCAACGAAAACTTTCTACCTTTTTCAAAGAATACCAAATGACTTTCCCGTAGGTGCTTTGGAAGTCTTTTTGATAAGACTTTATTTCTTGTACCTAACATGGGTAGTATAGCTTACTATACCTTGCACGGGTGGTACAGCATGCTACAGTTTAATGATTTTCAAATCTGCCCCGATCCTTCCAATGTATCGATATTGTATTTTGTGTGTCGTGCTATAGCACGTTAGCCTAAATTCAGCCTCTTACAAAATGTGTGTGACTTTATTGTGCTTCAGACGACGCCATGAGATGAATAGTGCTCGGGAATAAGAGGAGGCATTTACTACAATACAATGAGGTCAGTACGACTCAGTACGACGCGATAAACATTTTAACTCTCATATGTGGCTCCAAAACTATTATAGCTGTGCCTTAATTTGCTAAAGTACTACTATATTTCAGTTTATATGAATGGTTTGAAACAGTAGAAATCGGTAGTTTTCAACTTACTGAAAACAAACCAAAATACAAATTATTTTCTTTTTAAATTGAGGTTTTACTAATACATTACTCACTTGGTCGTTTTTATAAAAGCAATATTTGCAAGTATATATCAAAAAAGCATAAAGCAAGTATTTTTCCCCTTCTTAGATAAAGAACAAAAATTTTCATACAATATAATCCCGAGAAAAAAGCAAAATGTTCAACCAGGATGACTTTACCTATATACCTGAATCATGTTTTTTCTACAGAAAAACACATATTATATAACGGTAACTTAATTAAGTGTTCACTTGTTCTCCTTTTTAATAAGAAAAGTATCCAATCATATTACCTTAGGGTCATGAATTTATAAAACCGATTGGATGGTTATCCCTGTTTTGATATTCAGCGAGATGTAAAATGGCGGTTTGTGAATAAATAACAGAAAAGATTTTTAATTTTCCACAAAATTTGTAAACTAGCAAGTTTCAAAACATTTTGGACGATCCCTCAGAATTAGGCTGATTCTGCTGTGATAAGTAAAAGTTTGTGGTTGTTTAATAAAAGGCTAAGTCTACTCTGTTTGGTAAGATAATGCCTCCAAAATACCGTGCAAATGACTTGCGAACGTCCTGTCTGCAAATGACCCAAGATAAATTAAATAGCATGCTTGGATTAGTTAGAACATTCCTGGATAAAAAACGTTACCCATACTCTAAAAAAGTTGGGTTAAAAAAAAAACATGGTTGGCAGGTACGGTTAAAGTTTGCACAATATTGGTTCATTTTGTACACAATCCTGGGTAAATGGTGCACGTTTTACCCAACATTGTGTCAAATTTTACCCAACCTGCCAACCATGTTCCCTTTTTAACCCAACTTTTTTTGTGAGTGCAGTTGATACAATGAAAGGAATACCACATTATACCGTGCTCTTATTGAAAGTCTGAACGTTCACTTTTATAATGTTTTTCGCAAAATGATAAACAAAAGCTCATTTGAATTGGGTTTGTGTTAAGTTAAGCAATTGTATTGTCTTGTCTCTTTTAATTACCCATATTTACCGAAAATAATTCGATCGGTTTTAACCTAATAATAACTATTATAAAGATTCATAGAAAAACCTTCATCAACAATTGATAAATTCATTTTTCTCATATCTGCGACTCCAATTAAAACAAAACACCAGACACATCATTTCCACACATGTGGATGGCGTATATACTTGTATTGTCTAGGAGTATTGATTTTAAACTTTCAATAAAGCGTGTTCGTACATATATTAAGCTTAAGGGACCGAGTGTAAATCATGGACTATGAAATCCGTTGTTACTCACGGTTATTCCAACTATTGGAGGACATTCCTTTTACTGAATATGTCTAAGAAGAAAACTTTTGTAAACATTGAAATACACAGACTTTATTGATTATGACAAAAAAAAAACGAAAAAGAACATTCCGACAAAGCTTAACTGTTTGACCTTATTTGGCATTTAATGCTTCCTTGGATTCCAGAGCTGTATTCATGAAAAAAAAGACATCGACTGAAACACAATTAGTCAAGGGAAATTTCCTTAAACATAGTATATGAGCACAGTTAATTAGAGGTCTAACGAAGGTTAGTATTCAAATATTTTTTCCAGAACATTTACCTTCGGTTTAATAAAATAAATGTGCATATTTTTTGTTCATCTACACACGTTAATGTCCATAACATATGAAAGAAACAAACAATTCCATTCTATTTCAATTTAACGATAATAAGATTCAATTACATACAAGTTAATTAGTAAGTTATCACTTTAAGTATCTCCAGAAAATCCTTACATAAAATGAACAATTTTCACTATGCTGTATAAATTCATGGATCATTACATTTGATTACATTCGCAAAGTTAATTTAATGTCTAGTCGGCTGTCAAATACAATCTATTTTAGTACGGTAAAATAAGTTTATCACTTTAACGAACATGAGCAAGTCATCAATGCTTAAGGAAGTAAGGAAAAAAAATTAAGAAACTTAAAGACTAAAAGGACAAAACCGTTGTATAATATTTCGAACATTCTCTTGGCACTAAAGTTTCTGCAAATAAGATGAATAAATGAAAAATCAGTAAAATAGTATATAAGACGTTAGTTGTGAACGAAATACCGGAATATTAGTGGTCATAAACGAGACAGATTTGCTTGATATCTATCAATTTTCTTGTTATCTATCAAAACGAAAAACTAGCAAACAATAACATATTCACGATATTAAAAAGAAACATTTTCCGACGATGACGGAAATTGCATCGTTTAGTAATACCTTAATGCAAAGTCAGGAAGCTAAGCCTTCCCCATTTAGTAGACAGTCTAAACAGATTTACGGTGATTGAATATGACAGACTGTCAAAATGTTAGAAGACAGAATTTGTAAAATGTCAATTGCAGAGTAGGCAATAGGTTTTTCATATTTGTACATGTTATAACATGAATTTGTTAACAACTTAAGGCTCTTCAAATAATTTACAACTAAATTGTCCTTATGTGGTAGAAAAATATCACTTAAATCAATGAAAAAGGTTTTATTTTTTTAAACATAACTATTACTTTATGAAACTGTTTTCAGAAAAAGAATACCGATCATTATGTATACATTTAAAAAAATATCATTAAGAGTGTGAAAATCTTTTTTGACATGAAGGTAAAAATAGAATGAAGTCAATATTGTGTATGTAATTGGAAACAGAATTCTAAATATATTAAAACTACCAATTTTCAATTTAAAGCGAGAACTTGCGAAATAAAATAGAAACATATTCAAAAGTTTACGAGAATTGCGTGGTTAAGCATATCCTTTATGCAGACACCCCTAGTTTAGTAGGCAATCTTAACAGATTTAAGATGATTGAATATAACAGGCTGTCAAAATTTGGATTTGTAAATGTCTATTGGAGAGTAGGTAATACTTTTTAAATATTTGTACATGTAGTAACATGAACTTGTTAACAACGTTATACTGATAAAACAATTTACAAAATATCCATTATGTAGTATACAAGTATCATTGGTATCAATAAAAGTTTTTGTTTCGTTTTAATTTAGTATAACTATTGCTTTATGAAACTTTTTTAAATAAATCATTATTTCCTGAGAGTCAGATATTAAAATTTTAACATTCACCAAAAATTGTTTTTGTAAATCAGTAGAATACTCACGCATTAGTTGAGTATTTAACAGTTGCAATACTATATATAACAGAATAGTTCCTCTAATTTGACCGACTTCGACTTTGACCGGCTTCGGCGAGGATCAATTTTAAACCATGAAGCATTTATCTTTTTTAGTTAAGAATATCAAATTACGCATTCTTATTGGCAGCAACATTCAAGAACATGATGAATGAGCTTATCAGATCAGCAATGTAAGGAGTTGTAGGCGCCATGCCAATAATTGAAACGTTCAGAAAAGCATTTGCTCCTTCAAACATTTATAATAGAGTATATAGATATGCCACAATATTGTAGAAGACTATTTTTCCTGTGGGTCAAACATTTATGGTAGTTATTAGAGATATCATCCATTTCCTTTAAAGAGAAAACAAAATATAATGGTACCTGAGCTGTTGTATTAGCTAAGTTGCGCAAACTGTCGTTCGGTCAAACCGAACGTAAATTCTTTTGTTATTCATGAGTTACCCATGCGAATATTCATGAATAACAAAAGATTATGAGGCTGTTTTACGTTCGGTTTGACCGAACGACAGTTTGCGCAACCTAGCTATTGTTAGTTTTTCTCGACGAGAAAAAATGGTCATGTTGCTATTTGAATCATTGTTATTGTATTGACATTAAACAGAGTATTTTTCGTACCTTTTGTGATTTTTTTAAATGAATATTTTGATATGAGTTTTAAAACTTTTTAGACGACCCCTCTCCCTTCTACTTCGGGCCGAATGCGCTGTGATAAATGTATATGGTTTGATAACAAGCTTGACAAAATGCTTGTAGACGACTGATATGCCAGTGTCTTAAGACAAATAGCGTGCTAGAATTAGCTTAGGCATTAATGGATAGAGAAGATGTTATTTAGTTGATGAAATGGAAAGGTTAACAGTACGATGTTGTGCACAATGAAAGTTCTAAGTGAACGTACCTTTTAAAATGTGCGTAAGAAACATTAACGAACTCAAATAAAATCAGTATGCATCTCGTTCTTGTCAATTACATATAATGATGTTATCAGCTTTGGTTTGAAACATTTTAATGGAAATATTGGCTACAAGATTTAGAAAATATTTTCTTTGTTATCTAACATTATATTGACCATCAATAGATTGAAATTAATTATTTAACTTAAAAAAGTCAATATTTAAAATTCTTGCTATATGCAGTTGGTTATATCGTTTAAAAATAATAATTGGAAACTTTCAATTGAGAGTGTTCTGAAATATGTTGTTGCTCTGTGATATTTCCTTATGTATTTGTATAGAGCTAAGTTCATCATTATGCTAAAAATAGTGTCACTTACGTCAAATCTTGAACCATATGATAAAAAATAAAGTAGCTATTAAAATACATTCCCATAGAACATTAAAAAATACACGTGCATGTAAATTTAGAGAAGAAGTTAAAATAAGAATACTAAAATTACGTATTTTAACATGTATTAATCACCAACTGATATAATATTCCCAAACTTAGCTAAATTGATGGTAAAGGGAATAGAAAATTGATTTCATTGCAGATTAAACATTAAATCATTTATTAACAATCTTGGATTTTATATCGACTCAAATATCTCTCATTGTTCATGTTGACAACCTACGTAAGACAATACTGTTCCATATTTGTACTTTGCGGCGTATGCGCGGTTTTAAAGATCAGGAGACTTGTCATCCTGCATTGCGTGCTATAACAATTTCTAGACTCAAATATTTAAATAGAATGTTTACTATCTGCCAAAGACATTTGCCGTTTGCAAAGATTGCAGAATAATGTTGTCCGTTTTGTTTTTACCATAGTAAAGAAGTACTGAGGCTTTTAACTACTTAGTCCCACCATTGAACAGTTTTCTGTGTATGTTCCAGCCCCTGCTTTACGATCCTCCATGGATACAACTCATTTGTCTCCCAAAGACAAATCTTGCCAGATCGTAGTTTTAGTCTCTGCGCAGCTTGGACGTGGAACAATCTTTCACCACACATGAACTATTCAGTCAGTGGAGATGTTTAAGAAAAATCTTTTAACTTTGCTTATAAAATCTACATTTTGTGTATGTTACATTATTTCATAGTGTCCAAAATACTTTGTTGTTTTTGCTGTTGTTGGACTAATTTGACCGTTCTTATAGCATAATATAGTCATAAAATTTGTAGATACACAATAATGGTTTAAGACTTTTTATATTTTATAGGAAGTCAATGCTCTTGTTTCTTTGCAAGAAAAATGTATATGAAAATGTGACTAAAACAAACAAACAAACGAATCAAAACTAAACAAACAGACAGATTTGTAGATATCTGGTAGTATATGTTTTTGAATCATTTTATTTTCTCAGTGACGCTTTAAGAAGTGTAGATATCTGGTAGTACATGTATTTTAATCGTATTTTTTCTTAGTGACTTTAAGAAGTGTTTCTTTTTCCCACTATTCTCATTACTTAATTAATTTACCTACGATTTTATTTCACTACAAATCATGAAGGAATGTATACGGTATTTTAATATTATCAATCTTTGCAGACGTCTTCAATCACCATAAACTAGTCTTGCTTTGTGAAGTATCGTTTTACTTGTGATTTTGCAATATAATGAAGCATCAGATATTCAGATTTTTTTGAAAATATCTCAAAATCTATATGTTTATATAGATTGAAATCTAGATATACAGATTTAAAGTGTGCGTGTTTGTTTAATAATATGGTTCTTGCATGGTAAGAAATAATAACTATCATTACCGTCACATCACCTGCAGCTATCCTTTAGTAGTTCCACCTTAATGTTTCTTTTGGCCTGCTGATTACATACCAAAGCTATTCAGGGAAGTATTTAACTGAATCTAAAGCGGATTTATAATGGGAATATGTTGAGTGATAATACAACATACGGTGTGATTTCATTTATGTGCCCACCATTTGTAAAAGGCAGTGGTGTTAAAATTCAACATATTATCAGAGTTATTCATTGTTATTTATTTGATTAAATTGAACCTCCCTGCATTGAAACTGTGTTATCATTATAATCATATGGTTTATTTTTAGAATTACAAATCAAATATAAGAAAGACAATGATTTTTCATTTTGATAGCCAGGGGAATTCCAATAAAGCTTCGAATTGGGCTTGTTTCAATTTGAGTCCAATATCTCTCTTTATTTAGTATTTAGATGTAGAAGGAAGACTGAAATGCCCAAAGAAGAACCCGTAGAAGCGACTAGATTAAAAAAATATACACATAGCTTCTGAATCAGTGGGGATTAGAATCCAGACCGATGATGCAAAGAGCAATTGATCCGACTCCCCGTCAATCTAATTCTGAAATATTTAAATATAGAAGGAAAAAGCCGAGGAAATATGTTCAGAGTGTCAAACTTAATATGATTCCTAGTAAAATACAGCGTCGTAGTGTTTATCACATAAAGAAACGCAGTTTGAGATACTGATCGTTAAACATCAAACATTTTCAATAACAAGTATCACTGATAAGTATATTGTCAGTTCACTGGCAGCGCAAGCATTTCATTTTTTGTGGGGGAAACGAGGGCAAGACAAATTTCTAGGAGCTTAAATTAACGAGCAAACATTTTCGGACAAATTTGTTTATTTTGGCTAACACACGAATATTATGGGCTAATATTAGTTGTAGTGTATGGTGAAATACGCGCAGAAATGTGTACATTTCATACCAAAATTATCAATTATAAGGGGTAATTGAGAGATTTCTTTTTCCAATGGGCAAAATTGGGGGCAGGAACAATTTTTTTTTTTTTTTGGGGGGGGAAGCCTCCCTATGGCGCCCCCGTAGTGACGGCACTGTAAATGGTAAAACCCTAGCACTTTAAATCAACATTAATCGGAAAGTTGCTACATAACCCTAATAAAGGAAGTTGTAACTTGCAAGAGTATTTCATCATGATGCCGGTTAGTCACCTATCGCGACCTATTTTTGTACGACCTATATCTAAATACATTAAATGTCATCACGCTGTAATAGATCGAATGGAGGAGCATGACTATTTTTCAATTCATTGGTATGAAATAAACACATAAATCACGTCTAAATATTGCTCACATAAGACTGGAAGTCGGTAATATTCCTTGTTGTTTTCAGATTTGACGAAGTTTAAAAAAATAAAATTTCTTGACCTGCAATTTCAAAAATACTAACTAATTACTCCATATAAACCTGATGAAAATAAAGATAAAAAGATAATTTAAAGTTGGTACTGTTACTGAAACTATAATACTGTATGTCGATTAATCTCTATTTAGTACTACCAAATTATTACATGGGCGATTAAATAGGTAAGATTTTTCAAAAAGAAGCTATTATTTGAAAATAAAACCCTTTTAAATGCCACACTTTACTGCTTTATTCAATACATCATTTTGATTTGTTTTTATCAATTTTTAATTAAAAGGGTGATATGACAAAAACAAATAGAGAAAGAATAAAAAGTCCCTAAAATCCATTCCATCAAAGAATTCAAGTCAATAATGATTTTTGAAAAAAAAAAATGATATCAGGGCTTAGCACAAGCTGCTTCTAAAATTATATCTTGGGTATTCTGAATTAAATCTCAATTTAATAAAATAATTTATATTTTGTGATAATTTTAAACGTCGTGGTAATTTAACATTTACACTATTTAGTAAGAAGGAAAATCGTATATCAGAGACCATAAGGGTACTGTCGTCCACGTATTAAAGCATGGTACGATTAACTTACATGGGCATATCATTGACATAGCATAAAATAGGAGTGGGCCCAGGATACTCCCTTGTGAAACTCCACAAGTAAGCATCCTGGTGGATGACTCTGCTCCGTTAACATGAACAGTTTTAGACCTTTGGGATAAATATGACTTAAACCATGCAGTAGATTTAACTCCCAAAGCTTTTAATTTTTCACATAAAATGTTATGGTTTACACTATCGAAAGCTTTTTGAATGTCAAGTAAGACCATACCTGTAAATTTACGTTCACCCATTTGGTCTCTTATATAATCCTGGAGGTAAATAAGACAAGTATCAGTAGAATAATTTTCCCGAAAACCAGATTGAAATTTGTAAAGAAGATTGTTTTCAGTGAGGTAGTCATTTAATTGTTTATAAACTGCCTTCTCCAGAATTTTAGATGGGATAGACAGGATGCTAACTGGCCTATAATTTCCTACCTCGAGTCTACTCTTCTTCTTCTTAAAAAGAGGCTTAACTTTGGCTGATTTCATGTCAGTTGGAAAAAAACTCTTTCTTGATAGACATGTTTATAATAAAAGTTATTATAAAAAAACAGTGCCTCCACTACACTGATAGAGCAAATGCAAAAGCATGCCTTTATGACCATCCATTGGTATTGATATATAACTCTTGAATATAGCGATGAAATAAACACAAAAATCACATCTGGAAATTACTTATAGGAAATATAAGACGCCAATGTTCCCTCTTTGCTATTATATGATTCTAGGCTGGACAAAGCTCCATACTGAGTAAAATAGACACTTTCACTTATCTTACACACCAAAAACACTTTTTCAAAAGTGTTGAAGGAGTAATTGTTTGACCAGACGTTTTGGAAACATTTTAGCAATAAAATAAAAAGCAATCATAAGGTTATTAAAGGAGCATGGTCCAATTGCTTCAACTTTTGGAGATGTTGGTATTAAAATACTGCTCATGTTTATCTTATATCCAATGAGAAATGTCATGGTAGAGTTCTGTTCCGGAATTCTGGATATATATGAAAATTTAGCTTTATGCAAATTTGTCAAATTATGGTAACCATAATTGTTTTACATAGTAACGTATAGGCGACTCTGCAATGCAAAATTGTCCAAAAATTCAAAACGGTTTGAGCGTGAAAACTAAACCTTTTTTGATTTCAAGGAAAAAATCAGCTTTTTTATTCGACCATATGAGCAGTTTTTTCAGTCATACGTTTGTTACTCGGTATGTGAAAAGTATTTTCTAATAAGAAATTTTGAATTTTTTCTACCCGTGCATGAATGAGCACATGTTTTCATTCAAAAATGTCGCAAACGCTACCAAAATGTCACACCAAAATGTCACAAACGTTACCAGACGTTACCAAACAAAACATTGTATTTAAAGAAATCCTGGCTATAGAATTTCCTACCATTTTATGAAACATTTGTAAATATGTTTCCAACCATCTGTGAAAAGCGCAATAATAAATTCGCTAACATGTCAGAGAAATTTTACTTTGAAGTCATTTGGAGCAAAAAACCATTTCCGTGCGAGGTCACAAACGTTACCGAACGTTACATGAATTTTATTCAGTATTTTGGAAATTATTTTAATCTTTAAACACCTGCATGTCTTGATCTCACCAGTGAGCACCATTATCAACAACAAACTCGTTGATATAATGTTTATGCTAGGTTCTGTGGCCATTTAAAAGTGAAATTTTCCAATTTTTTGGTCACAAACGTTACTTTGGAATCACCCAAACTATTTATGTAGATATTGTATTTTTCCCGTTTCATTAAAAGATATATTAACATATGTTAACCAAAAACAAATTGATTGAAACATACCATCGATTGGTAGCTGTGGAAAAAAAACCCAAGAAAACTGTAAACGATAAAACCCAAAGGAAATCCTGTATTCAAACCACATGTCATTTTGAAATAAAACACGTCGGAATATCAAACTGGTTTGATCAATCCTTAACCATCTTTAAAACAAGTGAAATGCAAGTCGCTTTAATTGAGACAACTAACAATTTGAAAAATCCACCATTTCAAGAATTGCTAATGTCAGGCAGATGTAACTCAAATTTCAAGTATTAAAATAAGCACGCTTTGCAAATTT